>OX457037.1:15316689-15321689 GCA_949752735.1 Lumbricus terrestris | reverse complement strand
TCTCAGCAAATGATATGAATTACTGCAATCATGACTTGGCTGATTACATCACAGATACGTCCATCACCTAAACAGATTTTTCGGGGCGATTGGCTTTCCAACTCGAAATGACTAGCGACAAGGTCAGAGCAATTGCGTGCAGCTTTTTTGTCATTGCGATCGGGTTATATCGAGCCGCTGTGTCCGTTTTTAAGCTGAAATTCTGTGCTTGGATATGTTGTATGAGCGCAAAGTAATATATTATGTATATGTAGACTCTATATTTATTTTCGACGGTTTGATAATAATTAATGAAGAAATCAAGAGGAAGTTTTAATGCAAATGATCAATCTCAATAAAACGCAATTTAGTCATGCTTCCAGCAGCGTCTGACTTCATGCAGTTTCGCAGCCTCTCCTTGACCGCAGGAGTCCAACAAAATAATGAATAGATCGTACCCATTGGGGCTGAATGCTGCTCAAATTATTCAATACGTCTGTCAACGTCGCAAGTTTGTCTCGTATAGTCGCCACGGATTATACGATACAATAGGCCTACAGTTGCTTTTTATATCGCCATTCATCCATTGGTAAGATTCAGAAGCGCATTGTCTGTTACAGTTGCTTTTTATATCGCCATTCTTCCATTGGTAAGATTCAGAAGCGCATTGTCTGTTACAGTTGCTTTTTATATCGCCATTCTTCCATTGGTAAGATTCAGAAGCGCATTGTCTGTTACAGTTGCTTTTTATATCGCCATTCTTCCATTGGTAAGATTCAGAAGCGCATTGTCTGTTACAGTTGCTTTTTATATCGCCATTCTTCCATTGGTAAGATTCAGAAGCGCATTGTCTGTTACAGTTGCTTTTTATATTGCCATTCTTCCATTGGTAAGATTCAGAAGCGCATTGTCTGTTACAGTTGCTTTTTATATCGCCATTCTTCCATTGGTAAGATTCAGAACGCATTGTCTGCTACAGTTGCTTTTTATATCGCCATTCTTCCATTGTTCAGATTCAGAAGCGCATTGTCTTAGACGTCGCAACTGCAACTATATAGATCTAATTATATTGCACAGCAATTGTGAGTGAAGGACTTGCTCAAAGATCCTATACGCAGTAACCACTTCGGACGAGGATCGAACCCGTACTCTCTGCGTCGCAGGTCGACCACATTAACCAGTCGGCCACCGTGCCACACGCTGATCTGACCTGGCAAATATAGGAATGGTATCGTATATTCTCTTTGCGAGTCGGCAAGTTTGATTTCTGAACAGATAAGAAACTCTGGACGCCCTTACCTTTCCAGGCTGTGCTGGTCAATAAGTGGCAGGACGGCGTTCAGATTTTAAAAGAAGTGCATGGACGCCGTCCATTACCGTCCAGCCACACTTTAAGCCTTGACTATATATAGTTAGAAAGGTAGTTTTATGATACAATCGGCTAAAGTTTATGCCTCTTTGTGGAAGCCTGTTCTTGAAGTGCACTGCGCGATTGCTTTTCTCAATGCATAGATACTTACAAGTACATGCATACGTAGCCTACGTGCATGTCATGCATACTTACATGAATGCAGTCAAACTTATATGCCGGTGTCACGGGTATTCTTTCCTCTTTAAAGCTATCCGGGGAATGGAACATAACGGGCATAGAGGGTCCGGTGGATAAACCTTTCTATCCCAATTATGAATAATGCGTAGAATTGAAACACACACGCTATATTGAAAAATTTAAAGTGACTCGTATTGTCTAAGTGTCCTAAGAAACGTTCAGAACAGGAAAACTCAAATTTAGTTAGTGGCTCTAAGTGTGCTTAAGTGTTCTAAGTGTTCTATGTGCTTTAAAACAAAGCAAAAATTATCTAGTGGGAATAAACATACATGTAGGCTACCTGTTAGTGTCATTGTTCAAAACAAAGCAAATGGAAGTTAATTTGCAAAAATAAACACACGCGGAAGTAGCATTTTTTCAACTTCTATTCATCTGTGGGAAACGGTTATTAGGGGGATACTCTATTTCGTGACACCGGCCTTGTGGACTCAAGTCTTTGAAGCCATTGTACAATGTACATGTATCGCCGACATACTTATGTCGGCCAAGTCAAATTATAGGAACTTTGAAAGTACAACATGTGGGCTAAAACCTACGGTAAATTAATTATTATTATTATTACATAAATTTATAACGCGCGCAAGGTCACACCAAAGTGTGAATCTGAGGCGCGGATAGTTAGCCGCCAGAGGAAGATGCAGTTAAAGGTCCATGTGCTTGAAAGCCAAAGAGAAATAGTGAGTTTTGAGCCGCTTTTTGAAGGTGGGGAGTGAATTTGAGCAACGAAGAGAAAGTGACTAATTTTAGCTGCATGGACTATGCCATGATTTTAAAAGTCTTTGATCGAAAAAGAACTGTCCGTCTTTCTACCTGTGTTGCTAATAATATTATCAAGTCTCATTCTTAGTCAAACAGAAACTTCTCTCTCTGTCTCCCTCTATATATATATAATATATAATTATATATGTATATATAATTGTTGCAGTAATACCACTTCCCATATAAAATAGTCTATACCGCTTCTTGGAACTCATCAGAGGTGGTCCCGACTCAAGCCTGCAGTCAACCGGATGATAATTTAACCTCTGGCGATATGCAGAGAGAGAGACAGAGACAGAGAGTGAGAGAGACAGACAGACAGAGAGACAGAGATACAGACAGAGACAGACACAGCGACATACAGACAGAGACAAGGACAGAGACAGAGACAGTAGAAATGAGAGATAGACAGAGACAAAGAGAGGGAGGGAGAGAGAAATAGAGAAATAAAGAAAGAGAGAATGAAGAAGCCAATGCGGGGGATGCTCTGCAAGTCAGTCTGCAATTCCCGAATGGCGGAGCGCCTACGGGGACGGCCGCCGAATGTTCACTTCCTTCCAAGGAAACCTCCGAAAGCTGCATTGACATCTTGACAGCGAATAATTTTTATGTTTAATCATTAATAAGATTCCTTCGGTAGCAATAGGGATGTAGGCATAACCTCTTGCAGCAGTCCATGCCTTCCCGGCATTTGTTGACTTAGTTTCGATACCTGAGAGTTATTCCAGAGCTAATGAATTCAAGAAAAACATCGTTTGCGGAAAGAATCCTTAAGTCTGATGGAAATGTAAAGCAGGCTCTTTTCTGCCAGTTGGCCTTACTTAGTATATACACATGCACATATACATAATGTTCATAGGCATTATTATGTTCATATACATAGGCCTAATTATATCCATATACAAAGGTCTTTACATAAGCTATAATATAAAATTATGACCGTACCCACTTATATTCGACCCATTCTTTCAATCTGTTAGGAAATCGAAAGTAATTACGAATAGAGTTGATTCAATATAGCTTCACCAACCTATGGCTTCATTCATTCATTCATTCATTCATTCATTTATACATTCATGCATTTATTCATTTATAATTTAATTAATTAATTCAGTCATTCACTAGTTTGTTCGTTTGCTCTTTCTTATACATATAGCATTTATATATACGACTTACTCCAGATATAATCATCCACAATCGCTCTGAGCACAGTCATGATGAAGAGACATTACCTTCAATTTGTGACGACAGATTATATATTGTATATATACATGTATATAATACATAAATAGAGAGACTCCAAAGAAAGGCATAATAATTATATCAGGAGCAATTGACCGATCCGTTAATAATGTCGAGTCCTATACTTAGCTTTATTGCTAATAACTTTATTATTATTATTTCTATTATTAGAAATTCTGTGTTTACAATTTCGATTATATGCCATGCTATACCAAAATTAATCAACGAATTCCGACAAATTTTTAGCAAACGTTCGACGCATTTACATTTAGATCTGGAATAGATGGGGAGAGCTCCTAAGAGGAAGATTGGAAATCGATCGAAAGAAGATAACGGAAAAAATCTCACATGACACAATGTGGAGCAGAAACAGGGAGTTTGGGAAAAGCAGAAGGGAAAAACTTGAGGCATTTGAAATGTGGATAAATGGAGAAGAATGGCCAAGATTAGTTGGATGGAGTGCAAAACTAACGAGGAGGTCCTACAACTGGTGAAAGAAGAAAGATCGCTGATTGATACACTACGGAATTAAGAGGGAGACGAACAGGCTTGGTCACATGTTGAGGGGAGACTCGCTCTTGAAGATAGTACTCGAGGGGAGAATGGAGAGAGAGAAACCATCAGGAAGACCACGAAAGATGATGATGGATTGGCTGATGGACAAAGAAAAGGGACGAGGATATAAAGAAATCAAGTAAAAAGCACAAAATAGATAGGAATGGTGTCGTTGGAATCTTGGACCTGCCTAAGGGCAGAACACTAAAGAAGAAAACATTAAGATTCCTATTTTCGGTTCATACTCCAGAGATTTCCTTCTCATTGGCTCGCTGCATGCATTGGGGATTCAGCTGTCGTTGAAGACCACAGATCGGTCAGAATATAGCACAGACCGGATGTCATTTTGCATTCTGCATGACTTTTTAAGTCGAGCTGGTGCTAAGGGAATTGTGATTTCAAATCGAGCATAAATAGTTCTGTGTATGTCAAGAACAAAAGCGACGAAGAAAGCGATTCTGAGAACGGCGATGGAGAATAATGTCTGTTTTGCTTACAGTTTTGAAGCCATTGCATCTGAACGGCTGGCGGACAGCACAAGATATCGTTGGAACCCCCAAAGGAGACAATGTGCATATGAGACCTCAAATAAATTTCCATATATCTGTGGAATGCTTAGCGGATGCTCTGTCTTTAGCATAGCCAGTGAACTGTAGCCTGCAGAAGACGGACAGTATCTCACTTATCTTTAACACACTCGGAGGAAATAAGATGATGCACGTAAATCTTCGAAATGTCATAGAACCTCAGACGAAAGTCACTATACATGGAGGATGACCAGCCTAACACAGGCGCTACATGAATTAATGAAGGCTGTTCAGTCCGTTCTTGGTGCAATAGGTCAAAAGAACGAGGG
>OX457037.1:15315304-15316489 GCA_949752735.1 Lumbricus terrestris | reverse complement strand
TTTCCAGTTATAAAGCCTTTCTTTTGAAAGTTGAATTCTTATTTGCATGACCCTCGTTTGGTAAAACCCTAGAATCTTTCTTTTGAATTATTTTTTGCATGACCCTCTTTTGGCTGCCAGTCAGAGATTGCCGAGGTAGCGCTACAACCGCTCAACTGTACAGTCCAGTCATGTATCTCAGCAAATGATATGAATTACTGCAATCATGACTTGGATGATTACATCACAGAGACGTCCATCACCTAAACAGATTTTTCGGGGCGATTGGCTTTCCAACTCGAAATGACTAGCGACAAGGTCAGAGCAATTGCGTGCAGCTTTTTTGTCATTGCGATCGGGTTATGTCGAGCCGCTGTGTCCGCTTTTTGAGCTGAAATTCTGTGGTTGGATATGTTGTAATGAGCGCAAAGTAATATATTATATATATATATATGTAGACTCTATATTTATTTTCGACGGTTTGATAATAATTAATCAAGAAATCAAGAGGAAGTTTAAATGCAAATGATCAATCTCAATAAAACGCAATTTAGTCATGCTTCAAGCAGCGTCTGACTTCATGCAGTTTCGCAACCTCTCCTTGACCGCAGGAGTCCAACAAAATAATGAATGGATTGTACCCATTGGGGCTGAATGCTGCTCAAATTATTCAATACGTCTGTCAACGTCGCAAGTTTGTCTCGCATAGTCGCCACGGATTATACGATACAATAGGCCTACAGTTGCTTTTTATATCGCCATTCTTCCATTGGTAAGATTCAGAAGCGCATTGTCTGTTACAGTTGCTTTTTATATCGCCATTCTTCCATTGGTAAGATTCAGAAGCGCATTGTCTGTTACAGTTGCTTTTTATATCGCCATTCTTCCATTGGTAAGATTCAGAAGCGCATTGTCTGTTACAGTTGCTTTTTATATCGCCATTCTTCCATTGGTAAGATTCAGAAGTGCATTGTCTGTTACAGTTGCTTTTTATATCGCCATTCTTCCATTGGTAAGATTCAGAAGCGCATTGTCTGTTACCGTACAGTTGCTTTTTATATCGCCATTCTTCCATTGTTCAGATTCTGAAGCGCATTGTCTTAGACGACGCAACTGCAACTATAATCAATATATTGCACAGCAATGATTATTGTGAGTGAAGCACTTGGTCAAAGATCCTACGCAGTAATCACCTCAGACGAGGAT
>OX457037.1:15270304-15312804 GCA_949752735.1 Lumbricus terrestris | reverse complement strand
TTATATATACATGTATATAATACACAAATAGAGAGACTCCAAAGAAAGGCATACTATTTATATCAAGAGCAATTGACCGATCCGTTAATAATGTCGAGTCCTATAATTAGCTTTATTGCTAATAACTTTATTATTATTATTTCTATTAGACTATTAGAAATTCTGTGTTTACAATTTCGATTATATGCCATGCTATACCAAAATTAATCAACGAATACCGACAAATTTTTAGCAAACGTTCGACGTATTTACATTTAGATCTGGAATAGATGGGGAGAGCTCCTAAGAGGAAGATTGGAAATCGATCGAAAGAAGATAATGGAAAAAATCTCATATGACACAATGTGGAGCAGAAACAGGGAGTTTGAGAAAAGCAGAAGGAGAAAGACTTGAGGCATGCATTTGAAATGTGGATAAATGGAGAAGAATGGCCAAGATTAGTTGGATGGACTACAAAACAAACGAGGAGTTGCTACAACTGGTGAAAGAAGAAAGATCGCTGATTGATACAATACGGAATCAAGAGGGAAACGAACAGGCTTGGTCACATGTTGAGGGGAGACTCGCTCTTGAAGATAGTACTCGAGGGAAGAATGGAGGGAGAGAAACCACCAGGAAGATCACGAAAGATGGTGATGGATTGGCTGATGGACAAAGAAAAGGGACGAGGATATAAAGAAATCAAGTAAAAAGCACAAAATAGATAGGAATGGTGTCGTTGGAATCTTGGACCTGCCTATGGGCAGAACACTAAAGAAGAAAACATTAAGATTCCTATTTTTGGTTCATACTCCAGAGATTTCTTTCTCATTGGCTCGCTGCATCGGGGATTCAGCTGTCGTTGAAGACCACAGATCGGTCAGAATATAGCACAGACCGGATGTCATTTTGCATTCTGCATGACTTTTTAAGTCGAGCTGATGCTAAGGGATTTGTGATTTCAAATCGAACATAAATAGTTCTGTGTATGTCAAGAACAAAAGCGACGAAACGGCGATGGAGAGTAATGTCTGTTTTGCTTACAATTTTGAAGCCATTGCATCTGAAAGGTTGGTGGACAGCATAAGATATCGTTGGAACCCCCAAAGGATACAATGAGCATATGAGACCTCAGATAAATTTCCATACATCTGTGGAATGGTTAGCGGATGCTCTGTCTTTAGCATACATGTAGTCAGTGCACTGTAGCCTGCAGAAGACGAACAGTATCTCACTTATCTTTAACACACTTGGATCGAGGAAATAAGATGTTGTACGTAAATCTTCGAAATGTCCTAAAACCTCAGACGAAAGCCACTATACATGGAGGGTGACCAGCTTAACGCAAGCGCTACATGAATTAATGAAGGTTGTTCAGTCCGTTCTTGGTGCAATAGGTCAAAGGAAGAAGGGTGCGAAGTTTATGATTGACTTTATGGTAAATGCCATGGAGGAGAGAGATTGGGAGCAGATAGGAAAATGCTGCCTCGGTGCACGGTCTGAACGTGAGTGAGGATAGTGTATACACTGATAGGCAGGAGAGAAGATGACTGTATCTTCATTCTTCTCTCTTCAGTATTATCTAGTTATTCGTAGGCATTGGATGAGATCTATATCTGCATGGGTGGTTTGAACGGGTGATGCCCCTAGTATCAGATAATTATAGTGTCCACAAGCCGGACGGTACCTATTCCTTCTTCAGTTGCAAAGTAATAATACTAAAATTATGGATGAGAGACAGATAAAGCGAGATATAGAGAGATAGATTGATAAAGAGAGAGAGAGAGAGAGAGAGAGAGAGAGAGAGAGAGAAGAGAGAGAGAGAAGAGAGAGAGAGAGAGAGAGAGAGAGAGAGAGAGAGAGAAGAGAGAGAGAGAGAGAGAGTCACAGAGACATTGCGAAAGGCAGAGGCAGAAACAGAGAGATTATATATACATGTATTGTATATATAATATATTATATTATATTGCATATATATATATATATATATAATATACTACGCAACATACAATTGAATTGAAATCCATAAATAAAACTATCTTCAATCGGAGATGTATTAACCATCCTGAACTCTAGGTTGCTTTCTCCATTCATCAGAATCAAAGTCATTATTATACAACGGATGCTGTCAACTTGTCTTCACACAAATGAAGTTCCGTTCACAACATCCGCATACACTCTGCGGGTTTCAGATCTACATCGTGCACATGCATACGAATATACGAATGATACATTTACATTTTCACACTTTATCACATATCCTCAATACAATACCTATAGTTCCCTATACACGTACAATAGAGTAAATATTTGCATATAAAACTCCCTTCCCCGCTTGATGTGTAGCGGGCTTCTGATGCACATTTAATCGGAAAGAAAAAAACGACGTAACATGGAAGTCGCCGAGGATGACAGAGAGCTAGAGATTATTAATTCCTTCGCTGTCCGATAACATCCGGGTGCAGGACATGGAAGCATTTCGGCGGATACCTGGAGTCATTGGAGTGCCATAAAAGCCGATCCCACTCTGCGGACGGACAAACAATTTTCGGACTCGGCTGATATTGGAGCACGTACACGACGCCCTGAAGCCCCCCGCCAGTTTTATGGGCCTCGAAAGCAACGCCTCTATTGAAGCCGCTGGTATAGACAGCGGTTACATAGACCGGGAACCGGAATCAGGCTTAAGTACAGGCAGATCAAGCATAGAGTCTGATAGAGATGATTATTAGTATTATATTCGTTTAATGGTAACAAAATCTGATAGACACACCGCTATCAGGTACAAAAAGTAGTTTATCAAATACAATATAATACTTATAGCATGTCTTTAGCCTTGACTGATTGGATTTGTTTTAGGATGAGAGCACAAATTAAATGACAGAAGTTATAAAAAGAATGATTCTATGTTTATACAGGCTACTATAATTATAGGCTAATGAGATTGGACATTTTTTAACATCATCATTGAGCATATGGTGCCTTCCTATACAAAACCCGAGAGATGTAATGTCTGTCATCTTTGGTTGGCAATACAAAGTTGTGAGGGCGTGGCCTTAATTATTGGTAGGGACGATCAGCAACCGGTGGGAAAAGTGGTCGAAGAACATGGAAGTCGCTTCTGGAAACGACAGCTAGAAGACGAACATCAGCAAGATCAACCATTTCAGTCGCAGTAGATGGAGTGTTAAAAGGTTGTTAGAGATCAGAGAGCGTCAAAAGTCAGTCAAATCTGTAAAATTAATATAATATAATATAAAGGCAGATGTTGGCTTGATAAACGCCGAGGCTGCAGGAACGTATGTATATAAAGGCATGCATGCATACTAGCATATGTAGGCAGATAAATTTATTGTTCCTGTATGCACGCATATATATATACATATGTATATATATGTATATATATATTATACGTGAGTTCCTGGTCCTATTATATAATAAAATTAATCATGTCTGGAAAACACAGTCGATAAACAACGTGTGGTGTTAAACGCCTGTCGCTCATAATATGAATGCTGACCTTAAGCAGACGAGACTCGACGTATACAGACTCTCCAAACGCAAGTCCCACGCAGACCTGATGCTATGTATTTAAACCCCTGTCGCTAGGAAGGTCAGACGGTGAGGGAGAAGTCCCGATCGCAGTTTTTTCATGTGCCAAGAGTCAGAAACAGCACTTTATGCCAATGGATGGCTCGGTGCAGGACTTTACTAAAGGGACTGTTCTCCTTTTAGTACTGCATGGTTCACAGGATCATGTATAGTTCGTAATTCGTGATCTATTTATAGCAGGGTCCTTTTAACGTGCAGTTCTACACAAAATAATGTGCAGTTGTAAATGAATTTTTGCAGTTGCAAAAGCAGTAGGCCTAATGTGCAGTGAAAATCACTAAAAAATCATTGCAGTCGGTTCACCACGGAAGAACGAAATGGAACGAAGGACCTGCACGTGCAGTGAAAAATATGCACAATAGAAAAAATTGCTGGTTGTGCAGTTCTAAAAATTTCTTTAAAGAACTTTGAGCAGGACTTTCGCATTGTATTGTTTAAACATTTATAAAGCGCCTCTGACAGGTTGAACCATTCAGAGGCACCCAAAGTGCGCATGGCCATGCACGAGAGAAGAAATGAGCTTCGAAAAAGCATATGATTATGATGATGATGAGGAGAAGGAGGAAGAGGAGGATGAGGATGACGAGGAGAGGAGGAGGAGGAGTCAGCTTGAATATGAGATCGATTGTGTTAGGACTGCAGCGTTTTCCACATATATAGAGAAATCACCTGAGGTAAAGGGTTCGGATTGAGCAATAGCTGCTCTGTTACAGTATATGGACATGGAAGATCAAATCTGTTTGAGGAGCGAAGTGGACGATGCGAGGAGGCTGAAAGAGACGGGAATATTAAGCCTACATCAGTTGTACATTGTACAACTTATGTTTTAAGATAAGAATAGACTCTACCGCCTGTTGCGCGTTCGAGCACTATGAAAAATGGCAGGTACAGAGCTTAAACCGTCAAACAGAAGTCAAGACATGGCAAACTTAAGTAGCAGTCGCAATAATAACATACACGTCATTAACAGTGAATGATACTCTGTTATATTTACAAACCATTTTATTGCACATTTATCTTCTCAATTATATTTCAGGAACGCCCGATGTGAAATTCAACGGCGTTCAACGGCAAAAAGCTCGTTGTTTGGGATGGATGTGAGTCTATTTGCATGTCACACCGATAACGACGATGATGACGATGACGACAACGACGATGACGACGACGAAGAAGATGACGATGAGGAGGAGGAGGAGGAGGACGATAATGGCGAGGACGATGATGATGATGACGAAGACCTTGATTCTTGCATAATGTGCAATAGTCTAATCATTATCATGATTACTACAATCATTATAATCTAATCTAATCTTGAACTATAGACTGTTCAGTTGTTCAAATTCTCATAAGAGCAGAAATTTGTTTCGAGATATCGACCACACTTGCGCCCCATATTGTACATGTACAACTCATAAGCCACAATGAGCAATATTGAGCAATGAGCACACTCACCCTATACAGTTTTAGCGAAAATCAGGCGGCACAGAGAGGAATTGCACGAACACTCGGCCCGCAAAGAAGCAAAGAAATATATGAAGTCGCTAACACCCGAAACCCATTACAGCCACGCTATAATATAGCTTAAGAGACTGCTCTTAATATATAATTTTATATACGCACACATAATCATATATAATATAGATCACTCTTAATGTATAATATGCATAATATATACACAAAATACTACACAATTATGTAGTATACATAATGATTTATATGCATATTATCGTTAAGATCAGTTGTAAATTCTCATATATTTATATATATAATGACGGTGGCTGGCATTGATGGAGACATCACAGGTCATGCTCATAGAAATTAATAGCGCAGTCTTAACCCTAAGCGGATATCGCCGAGCGCTGCTGTCCTCAGCCGCTGAGCGTGTCATCCACCGATGCACTTAGCCGCTGGGTATACATACGTTTTATCTGGCGCACTATCACGTCATCGTCATCGTCATCGTCATCGTCGAAGCAAGCGCTGTCGATAAGACGACACTCACTCGTCCATTTCCGGTTAAGGTCATTAACGTTTTCCTACCGGAAATAAGTTCAACGCTCCATGGGAAGATCATTCGCAGTCTTCAAACTCAGCTCTTGTCAAATCAGACACCATGAGTGTCTTCTATCGACGTTCACGAATCATCGATAAGCTCTGCTGTCATATTGTGGCTGACGACCAGACAATAACAAGGCATAGATGCGAATCTATTTCGCTTGTAAACAATGGAACATAGAATGCGAGTCGCCTTTGTATGCTTCACAAAAAACGAAATAATTGTAGGACTAGTTATACACGGTCGTTCATAGAGTAGTACGATAGCCAGATATACATTATGCAATCATACATTATAGGCCTACATATATATTTATATACATATCGTTCAGTCGTTATTATAATCTAATGACTCAATGACTATGTATAATATATATATATGTATATATATATATCAACAGGCAATTATAAACACATTATACCCACAATATACAGCAATATTATTATAGTACATTGTTAGAACATATATTATAACAAATTAAGGCATATGTATGTATTTGTGTTTGTTCATACGTTTGTATGTATCTATGAATGTATGTCTATATGCATGTATGAAGAAATCAATGCACGATTGTGTATGCCATGCCAGTATGTATAAGTATTATGTATGTATGCGCGTAAGAATGTATTTGTACGGCAATCCCGACACCATAGTATCTGCTTTCAGTAGACATGAATTGATGAGTTCAAGTATTATACTACGGCGGTTGAGGGCCACGTGTCTGTGGAGTTTCCTAATCAGACGATGGACCGTTTAGTCTTCACTATAATAATGGACAGCAGAGTGTGTCCTGTGACGTTGCAACGGCTTAGCAGCAGCGCATGCGCAAACAGATCGGTCGATCCGATGCTACTCGAACAGACTAATGCGATCAACTCAGCTTAGACGCCGACGCATCGGCAGAGCAAAAACTAAGCCACGTGTTTTCTGTTGATAAACTCTGACCTCGTGACAAACAGGGCAGGCGAAGATTCGGCGACTTAAAAAATGGATGACTTAATGACACAAAATAACTTTGCCCACAAACATATATTGTAGATAACTCTGCATGTCTATCTGTACGTATGTTTGCATGCATGCATGCAAAACATACATACAATGCATACCCACATAGCCTACATAAAAACAAACATACATACAACGCCATACATACAATGTCATACATACATGAATACATACATACATAGGCCTACATGCATACAATAGATACATACATACATACATACATACATACATATTACATACATACATACATCAATACATACATACATACAAACATACATACATACATACATACATACATACATACATACATCAATACATACATACATACAAACATACATACATACATACACTCATACATACATACATACATACATACATACATACATACATACATACATACATACATACATACATGCATACATACATACATACATGCATACATGCATACACACATACATGCACACATACATGCATAAATACATGCATGTATAGTATACACACAGTGTCATACATACATTTATACACACATTCATCCACACATGCATATATACATGAATACATAAATACCATACATTACATACACACAGACATGCATACATATTAAGCACGTACATCAAGAAAACTAATGGTTACAGTAAATAAGCGCACCTTATCTTGACGGATCGAAGTATTACGTATCGCTAGATAGCACTAATCACGTAATTCCCTATCACAGTCAACAGCAAAATAATCAACAGATAATATGGATTCGGCGAAATTGACGCTAAGTCCGATCAGAATTTCCGGTTTTCAATCATTTTCGAAAATGAATCAACATCTGGTTTTGTCTGATGAATAATTGCTTCCCAGCTGCTTAGGGTCATTTCGTCTGCAGGACAAACAGATTTGTATAGTAGGCCCTACACGCGCCTGTCAGATAAAAAGAAATGCTGTGTATAGTTGTTAGGCACTCTTCTTCTTCAAATACTAACCATTTTACTTACTTACTTACTCGCTCACCTACTCATGCGCTCAATTGTTTACTTGCCTGCTAACTTGCCTACATACTTACTTACTTTGCCCACTTGCCTAAACAGCTTTTACTTGATTTCCATACTGCTTGCTTACTAGATTACTGTGCACTTACCTACCCACCATCGCACTTATTCATTCATTTAGTTACTTACTAACTTACTTCCTTGTTCACTTACTCAGTTACTTACTTTCTTTCTTACTTGCTAACAAGTTGCCGAATGCCACGTTTGCCTATTTGCTTGCTTATTTTTTTGCTGATATATTATACTTTTCTCTTGCATGCAATCTCATTCGTTTGCTTCTTTTTATTCAGCATTAAACGAGATCGAAGCCAGAGTCGGCAGTTTCTCTTCCACGAAAAAACATACGAAGTCCGACTATACGCAGCTGCATGAATATGGATGAGAACTATAATTGGGAAGCCAAGAAATGGAATGGTCTCAATCATCGGCCACGAGAAGAAACTCTCAATCCTGTCATCCTCTCTCTAAGCTTACACATCTTGTTTTGCCAACGAGACAAATTTAACATCTTCAACTCTGCTGTGAAGAAGGGGTCTTCAAAGCCTATGCTCTAAAACTATTTTGTGCATAGGGCCTAAAGTTGCGACAAGGTAGGCCTACACTGGAAACTTAGCGTAATGTAATGTATATACACTGTGCCCCATAAAAAACACACCAAAAAACTTTGTCATGAAACGCATGTAAGTCTAATGTTAAATAAGAAAAAGTAATGTTTCATTCAAGAAGATGTTCGAAGTGATGTCCCTTCGCTTGAACGCAGGCTCTCAGCCTTGGCGCCACTGTTCAATAGCCTTGTCAACATGGGCGCCCGCAGAAATTTTTGCAGGGGGGGGCAAAATTTTAAAGTTGGTCTCGGTTAAATTTTCTAGGCGCAAGAGCTTAAAAATTGCAAAGCTGGAAAGTGAGAATATGGATATTTTTCAAAGAGGTTTCTTAATGCATATTTCTCAGTTTCATTTTGTGTAGACCTATCATTTTCAATATGAATAGTTTTCTTAGAGCGAAGAAATTTCTTAAAAATCAAAAGTAGAATGTTAAAAAGTTAACAAGTAGGTATTTAAAGGGCGCTATATAATGAACGAATGAATAAATGAACGAAAAACAGGTATCAGTTTTAAAGGGGCAAGTAGGCCTACTCCATCAAGTTACTTCTATATTTTAATCGTAAATTCTAAGCTTCTAAAGTGCCACTCCAAAGTCAATTGTAGGGCATCATCTTATTCAGAAGCGCTGCATCGAGTCATCAGGCTGTTCAAAGGGCAGTCAAGAAAGAGGTCCGAGTCCTGTATCTAGAGGGTCAGATGTTAATGCAGATGTCGTTTAAGAAAGTGGAGGATCCCGAGGATCAGAAGAATGGGGCATCAACTCGTTTAAACAGAGGAGACGTTGGTTTTGGGAGAAAATCTCGAAGCATGATAACCAGAGTCATTATCCAAGTTTCTCTACAGCTTGACCTACCTAAATTCTGTACTAGCTGGCAGCGTGCAAAATGGACATAATGCAGCCTGACTTAAAGCAGACTTGATTTCATATATAACGCTGGTGAATATGTAGATGATAGATCTCCATGGTAAACTTAATTTCAATGGGCTGTTGATAAATTTCAAATTTTTGCATTAGTGTAATTTATTGATAAATAATTTTTGCGTAGTTGTGAAAAATTGCATTAGCCTACAGCGAGATTCCAGACAAGTAGGCCATAATCAACAGGAATACTATTTGTATGGACACCCACGGGAGGGTTAAAAGTCATTGTTACCGTTTTCAACAAGAGCTTGAAAAAATGCAAGGCAGAAAATTAAGAGCTTCTTTATTTCTAAAGAGATTTCATCACTTAAATTTCTGACTTTCACTGAAGTGTATCATTCGTAACATTAGTATTTCAATGGGAAGAAATTTCTTAAACCCCAAAAGTAGTAGTTAGAAAAGTAGGTTTCAATTTTCCAGGGGGGGGCAAGTGCCCCCCCTTGCCCCTATGTGCGGGCGCCCATGCTTGTCAATGACACTCTGCTTCAACTGTGCCCACACAACGATGAGGCGCTCCTTCAACTCGTCGATGTCCCGTATTGCTGTCTGTTTTTCGAATCTTTCGCAGCAGTACATCGAGGCCATTTTTATTCCAACCCTTCTGCGGGAACTCTTTTATCAACCGACGACTACTGTAACCCTTCAACAATACTAAATTCTTAATAAAAATTTTATCTTCGCTGCTGAAAACCATTTTAACTCTAAGTTACTAATCTCTGTTTAAATGTTTCCAAACACGCCTAGTCGCCTAGTCTGCATCACTGCCTCTAACAGCAACCACTTCTGTGAGTAAGTAAAATGTTAAATATTTTGTGGCAAAATTACTTGAAAAACAACGTACAAACTTTTATTACAAATGGCTTAGTTTTATAGAAGATTTTTGAAAAGTTTTTTGGTGTGTTTTTTTATGGGGCACAGTGTAGTTATTTATTAGTAATTTCTAAAGGGCAGCTCATGCAGAAACTGGCCATTCAGCAGCGCTGTCTTAACAACTTAACGAGAATCCCGAGAATAAAAACGGTCTTGAGAAGTGAGGAATGTAGATTGAATAATAAATTATAGCGATCCAGAAGGAAGAGTCCCACGCAAAGTGGTGGGAAGGGAATTCCACAAGGATCAGTTTGAACACATGATTGTGTGTGGCTATTGCTCGTGGGACAAACAAATCAGACGTGCGGTCCAGAGAACGGAGAGGCTGATGACAAGATGCAAAAAAGTAGAACGAATGGGATTCATGAAATATTTCGGAGCAAGACCTACTTTTAACATAGAGACTACAAGTTACTCATGGTTGTGGTTGACACGAAGCTTCCAACGCAACTATGATCTTTCAAGCGGGGCTAATACCTGTATGTGCAACAATCAGAAATCAGAACATTAACTTTATTCGCGGCGCCCTGTTGAGCATATATGCGCCAGCGCATAGGTGGGCGAGAAAGGGCACTTGTCGCCTTCCCCAGGAAAATTGATATCTATTTTTTATTTCCAATTTTAGTTTTCGAACAAATTCTTTTGCCACGATGATACTAATGATGCACGACGTGAAATGGAGAAAGTTAAATTAAAAATTAATTTACATTTAAATTCTTGGTTGATATGCTATTCTGATTTGAGCTATGTTAATTTTATGCAATGACGTCAGGCTATTCACATTTCATTGTGTGATTTCGTCATTATGCTCCGTAATGCATTGTTACACTACATGTATGTTAAATTAGGCAAGGTAAAGCTGGAGAGCTTTTTAAAAATCTCTCTGAAGTGGCGCTATGCAAGTTTGAAAAGACAGCATCAATTACAACGCAAATACAATTTCTCATACATATTTGGGCGTTTAAGAAATGTCTGGAATAGAATGGAGCGAAATGGATGAGTATGGAATAGCCTGCATGGAAGATAAATGGAACGTGAAGATGAGTACGGAATAGCCTGGAAGATAAATGGATTCCCTCTCTTCTGGGTCTCCATTTGGGTCCTAATTCTGTACTTTAGAGTTCTCTTTAACGCACTCCAGGTTTATGGCTAACTGTTCACACTGGTATCTCTCAATCCTATAGCCACTGGGCTTAAATAAGCTCTTCTTATAATTATATTCCTGGGGGTATTTCCAATCTAGGCCAAAGGTTTTATAATTTGCATTAACTGATTAGTTCTCACCTTTATTATTGCCTGATTAATTTGTGATAATTGTTATGCTTTATGTAACTTTTTCTGCCATATATCTTAGTGTGTTTGATACTTACGGACCAATAAAAAAATTGATTGATTGATTGATCAAAAAATTAATAAGTATGGAATAGCCTGGAAGATAAATGGAATGAAAAGGATGAGTGTGGAATAGCACGGAAGAGAATGGAAATGCGCATAAGATTGACACTTGGAGCGAGTCAAGCATCTCTTAATGAACTCACGAAAGTTTTTGCTGCTGATGCAATAGATGAATGGGTTGCAGCATGATGAGAGGAAGACGAGCGCCTGTGCAACGGTGTTGAAGACGATGAACTTGACGACCTCCGTTGTGGGCGGTCGAGTTCCGGTCGTGACGTAGTTCCACTGCTTCTGAGCGCTCAGGTATCGGATCAGGTGGTAGGGTGTCCAGCAGACGATGAAGACAATGGTCACCGTGAACACCATCGCGGTCACCTTCCGAATTGGTTTCCTGGCTCGATCGGGAAGCGTCGGACCAGAGGTTCCGCTGCCCCGGATCAGTCCGTAGAGCAGCTTCGAGTAGCAGAGAACCATGACGACGATGGGTACGACGAATCCAACGACGAGCTCGAAGTTCACCCAGAACCACTGGTGCTCGAAGTGCGACTTGCTCGGCCAGTACATCTGACATCGGCTGGTCCTGTTCGGCGCCGAGTGGGAGGACGAGCCCCCCGTCCCTGCGTACAACCAGTAGGGGGTCATGATGACGGCGCAGACCAGCCACAGGACCAGGCAGACGTAGACAGCGTTACGTGGCTTCCGGTAATAGATGGAGGTGAGAGGGTGAACAACGGCCAGGTAGCGGTCAACGCTCATCGCGGTCATCGTGAAGATGCTCGCGTAGCAGTTGACGCCGTGCATCACGCTCAGCACCTTGCAAGGCACGTCGCCGAACGGCCAGTTACGGGCGACGGTGCTGTAGGCCATGAAGGGCAGACTAAGCATGAAGAGGTCGTCGGCCAAAGCCAGGTTCAGCATGAAGCAGTTGGCGACCGTCTTCATGCGGTTATTAATCGCTATGCCGATGATGGTCAGCGTGTTACCCACGAGACCGAAGACGAATGTTACGTAGTAGAGAGCGGCGGTGATGTGTCGCAAGAGTTGTGTATCGACGCGGTCGTACATAGCGCCCCCGGCGCCTCCGACGGTTGGACCGGGTCCTGCTTCGTCCGCTGCACGAGCGAGGAGTTCGTCGGAACAGTCGAGGCCGCCTGGTGATGTAGTTGCGGGGTTGGACCAGTCGCAGAGAAACGACTGCGTTTCGTTCCACATGGTCAACACGAAGGGTTGATCGATTGAAGAAGCTGCAGACGACAGGTGTTCAGTTTAGGAAAAGAAATCATCATCATCATCATCATCATCATGTCAGACGTCGTCGTCAACAACAACAAAATTGTCATCATCATCATCATCATCATCATCATCATCATCATCATCATCATCATCATCATCATCATCATCATCATCATCAACAACAACAACATCATCGTCGTCGTCGTCGTCGTCGTCATCGGCATCATTATCGCCATCATCACTGTCATCATCATCATCATCATAATCATCATTATCAAAACATTCGACAACAGCATCATCATAGTCATTATCATCAACAAAAAGCAGCAGCTGCAACAACAACGAAATTGTCAGAAAGATTATTATCGCTCTCAACATCATCGTCCAATCTGATCTAATTTTAGAGAAACTTATGTAGCGTCAGACAACATTGAACGGTCGCCTCTAAGCATAATGCCATTCATTGAAGAGCTTCTTCTGTCCATTATTCGCAACCACGAAGCGTCATCAATAACAACAACAGCAACAGCAGCAACAGCAGCAACAGCAGCAGCAACAGCAACAGCAACAACAACAACAGCAGCAGCATAAGTAGCATCAGCATCTCCAATGTGGCTGTAGTCGTTTAAAATATTAAATCTACTTTTAAATGTTATATTATGTTATGTTATATAATGTCTAAGTGTCTTGTTATGATCTATTGTATTGTGTTGTATTGTATTGTGTAATTTTGTGTTATTTATAAATAATTGTGCTATAGTGCGTTGTGCCATATTATCGTCGTGTGTCACAAATGATATAATTATTATCACAATTGGCCTGATTCAATTTTTTCATTCCTCGAGTAACCACTACGAGCGTATTAACCACGAGATTTAAGACGTCTCGCGTATAAGTCGAAGCAACTAAATCCTGGGTCAAGGCAGCGTCTTACAAAAAAAGCATTATCTCAACGTAGATGCTGATGAACAAAAAATCTAAGCCGTAACTTGATGCATGTAGGAAAGCAATTCGTATTCAAAGTAGTTTCCGCTCTTGCATATGTAAAGGATCCGCATTATTTCTCTGGAGACAAGCATGGATCGATGTCTTGCGCTATATAAATGTAAATACGACGCCATAGCAGCCGCTTGATTGGATTAAAACGCGGTGTCTTTTTCACGGCCATACCGCACGCCAATTTCTGAGATATTATGTTTCAATTGATTAAGTCTCTTCTTCCTTCGTTTCGTCTGTAATCACACAATATATTTACTCAATTTTCCTAATTCACTTACATGTACTTTTCGCCTTTATATTAATTTAATGCTAGTCAAGAGTTTATTATTCTGTTGCCTCGTCACACCGTCACCCAAGATGCATCGTTCCAACCAAACTAATGAGCATGTCAAGTGGCCATGGCAAGCGAAACCTTCGGTCCCGTTTGCGACTCCTGCGTTCACCAACACATTTTGAAAGAAATTGATGTAATTTCGACTTGCGCTGAGTTGGTTGCGAAATAGAAATGCTATGTTATATAGTTATAATACGTGTATTTATGTAACATCTGAATGTGTACATTAATCTTTATATTAATATGTGACATGCTTCGCTATCTGCCTGCTCTCTCGCGGACTTGCCGTTCGATTTGTTTATTCCGAACAGCGTTGTTTAGTGTTTACTGCTGGTTGCTACACGAGGTTGATATAAACATTCTTACCTAGTTGCATCGGTAGTTGAATCCCGTTTGGTTATGTGGCTGACAAGCAACATCCATCGCAGTTTCTGCTGCTGTTGCTGCTGCTGTTGCTGTTGCTGCTGCTGCTGCTGCTGCTGCTGCTGCCAACACTGGAGCATGCATCATCAATGCCATGGAGTATCATGTCCGACCAGTCGAGCGAAGCTGCTTGCGTTTGCGTGAAACCTTTGAACGCTCCATGTATCGAATGTCTTGTAAGAGAAGCATACGATGCGTGCGTGGTACGCTATACGTGGACCTATGGCTGGATGGTTCAGTGTGGCTATACCTTGAACTTCTTCCTTCTTTCATCTCATCAGTGGCACCAGCACACACATGGGGAGGGGGAAGGCAGGAGGAGGCACTTCCTCTGAAAAATTGACACCTGCTTTTAGTTACTGCTTTTGCTAAAGAAGTCATGTAGACTTATTCGTTACTACTCCGTTTGGCTCATTCTGTAATATATCTGCAGGCGCCATGCATGATATGTGTCATGCATGACATGTGACATGCATGATATGTGTCATGCATGATATGTGTCATGCATGATATGTGTCATGCATGATATGTGTCATGCATGATATGTGTCATGCATGATACGTGTCATGCATGATACGTGTCATGCGTGATACCGTATCACGCATGACACGTATCATGCATGACACGTATCATGCATGTCACGTATCACTGATACGTGACATGCATGATACGTGTCATGCATGATATGTGTCATGCATGATACGTGTCATGCATGATATGTGTCATGCGTGATACGTGTCATGCATGATACGTGTCATGCGTGATACGTGACATGCATGATACGTGTCATGCGTGCTATACATGTGTCATACTTTTATCTTCCTTCTATTCTCTTTGTCTCCTTGTGTGTCCGTCTCTTACATCTGTTGAATATCATTTTCCACACAGTTCACAATCTCGATCAATAGTTCCCCAGTTCCTTGTTAGCCTATTTTAGCACATCTTTCTTTCGCACACAGATAATAATATAATATTTTTTGCATGAAAATATCTCATGAGTTTTCTCTCGAACATCTTCCATTTATTTTTGACCTCTTTCCTTTCCCATCTACGTCATCCACTTTTGTAGTTATGCTTCTATAACGCTTCAAAATCATGCACTCATCGCTCCTTTTTACCTGTCGTTCACGTTTTCCTGCTGTAATATTTCGTGACGCCTTCTTCATTGTTTATAGGCTACTGTTCTTCTTAATTGGCCACACTCTTCCTCATCCTACTCCTACTCGTGCAATCTCATCCTATTGCTCCATCGATCCATCAACCTCCTGCTCTTCCTCTTCTCCACATCAATCTGTCAGCTGTCTCTTTTCCATCATAAATCTGTCCCTATTTTCACACTCTGAAATGAATTCACTCCATTTCGCGCCATTGGCCACAGCACGTAACTTCCTCGACGGTTCAACGAAACCACACAAGACACACAGGACACTCAAGACAGACAAGACATACAAGACACACAAGACACACAAGACAGACAAGACACACAAGTCACACACGACAGACCCTCACCCCACCTCAGTTCAAACTGACGATCTCACCACCTCAGCACAAAACTGGATCTAAACCACCGCCCTACAGTGACACCCGCAGTCCCGCACCCAGGGTGAGAATTGCCAGAGGGGTTGTGTGGTTCGGGGAACGGACATTAGCCCCCCTGGACATTATCCCCCCCGGACATTGTCCCCCCCGGACATTAGCCCCCCCGGACATTATCCCCCCCGGGGTAGGACATTATCCCCCCCCAGTATATGATAGCATTACCTAAAAGTGATGCACAAAATGTAATTAATGGGCCTATGTTATATGAATATCTATACATTACACATTAGTTTAACATCCTGTATGAATATGCTAAGTTAATTGAAGGTTTAATAATTATGTATATTATAAGACATTTTAAAGGTCTGAAACGACGCTAAGAAGTCTACGAAGCTCGTACGTAGGCTAAATATCGTTAACAAACCTTCGTTGTAGCCATAACTGACACTAACAAGTATGACATAGCCTAACTGACGTTAACAAATCTTTGTTGTGAGACACTAAACAAATTGACTGTATAGGCCCTAGGCCCTACATACGATTCCCATGCGTTCATTTCAAATCTAAGTGTCTAAATCTAATCTAGGCTATGCCTAGGCCTATTGATACAATGAGGACCTAAATGACACTAAGTACTTTCGTTTGCATGTGAATGCCAGTGACAAGTTTTATCGGTTACGCATTATTCTACGATTTGCACATGGGGGGGGGGGACTTTGTCCGGGGGGGCTAATGTCCTACGCGAAATCGGGGGGGAATATGTCGGGGGGGCTAATGTCCGGGGGGACAATGTCCGGGGGGGATAATGTCCAGGGAGGCTAATGTCCTACACCCGTGTGGTTCACCCCAGTCTTTCTTATGACGCCATAGTAAAGTCACCATTGTACACCTCAAGTCCACAGAAATCGACGTCTGAACCCCCAGTTATTTTTCGGCAATTCTCGCACTGCCCGCCCAGTGCCCGCCCCCTCCCGTCGTTTATGACCGGCAGTTGATGACCGTCTCTATAGCAGCGCTGACCATGGCGTCTTCTATCAACCGATGGTTGAGATACTTTGCGAAATGTCTTCTTCAAAGGTCGCTGGGATTTTAATCGAGTCGTTCCGTTCGTCCACCCACGTCTTCCGTCGATCGAAACCCGACTCAGGTCAAAGTCCGGAAGACACGCAGGTTAAAAAGCAGACGGTCTAATAGAGATAACGTGGCTTAAAGCAGACCACCTAGAATGTCCAGGTTACATCATTCTGCTATGCTTCATAACGTCCGTCACGTAATGTCATAATAGGATGTTTATATGCAACGCTGAGTAGGCTAATGTTGTTTTCATTTTTAGTAATGTTATTTTGTCTTAGATATTGGACACTGGAACGTATATGGGACTGCCTATTTGTAGGCCTATTAGTCAAGTTTTGCTTTGTTGTTTTTATATCGCTTTATGATTGGCCATTACTTTGGTAGGCTACCTGTGTTAGCTGAAGGACCTTGTCATTATTCAACCTGCTACATGTAACTTAACCGTATTGCCCCTTATAAATGTAGACTTAACAAAGAGATGTCACTGTAAGCGTCGTCTGTCATTCCTTCGCACCTTCCTTGTCGCCATCCTGTCATTGCGAATCATGCTACAGGAAATAACTGGTGGTTGGTGGTTACAATAAAACTGATTGCTGTGTTTGCAAGGAACAAGTGCAGGATCAATCTTCAGCTCAGTGTAAGCTTACCAGTTTTAATCAAACATAAAAGAGGCGCCGTAAGAAATGACTCGTGTTATTACTGTCATAATCCTTGGATAAAAATAAATGGTTTCCCCACCCCAGTGACTTTCATAATTATATAAAAACTGTATACAGTCTGTTCTGCACTGATGTAAAACGCGAATCAGGTTTTCATGACTCAATTATTCGGTCAGTGACGCAAGTTTATCAGAATGTTGCTTTCCGTTTCCTTAACTAGAGCAGTGAGCAGCCAGCCCGTCGGCGCCAGCTTGTTATCGATACGTTATTATGGAACACATCGTTGCATTTGGCTCTTGAGTCTCGTAATGGGAAATTTCTTTTCAGCCAAATCCATTCGAATCAATTCTCGTTTGCTGAAGACGTCGTAAATCTATTTCAAACGAAGGATTTGCTTTTCCTGATCAGACTACTTGCAAAGCCGCTCCAACCGTTTATGCATCCTGGAAAAATGCGTTATTGGTGTGATTTTCATTTCAGCATAGCAAATAGCTAATATATTATATTTAATGGCTGACGGAAAATTGCTCGTCAGTGTTTTTTAAAACATTTCTTCCTCTTTGTCAAGTGCTGATAAGACATTGGCCCGACGTGGCAAGCGCTGGATATTAAATGCTCCATATTGATGGCTGAAATCTGGAGCACGTATTTCCAGAAGAAAAGGAGAGTTTATGTCTTCCGGATGGCATGCGCACGACTATAGCGACACCTGCGGAAGAAAAGCAATACGAAGACCGTATTACGACCGACCAACAGACCAACGGAATCGCTCGAAAGGACGGACATAAACCATGCTGTCTGTTCAGTTAGTAGTTAAGTTTAATTAAGATTACTGCATAACTTGTAATGCAAAGCGCAGTGCGTCTTGCAGGCGTTTAATTAAAGAAAAGATATTATTATTATGCTGAAGCAGATTTTCAGAATCTGAAAAACACAAAAAACCTTGAAAGTCCAGAGTTTCTCGTCGACCATGAAGCAGCTATCCGAGTGAAAGTTGAATAGCTAGATTGGTGTCGGCCACTTTTCTTAGTGGTCAGCGACATCTTGTGGCTACGATGGCTACTGACGTCGCCCTCCATCATTATTCAGGCGTTGGACTGGCGCCACTCGAAAATGAGGGTATCTTCAATCAGTTTCAAATTAAGTGAAAAACGTCGGAATAACATTAGATGAGTTACTTTGATGAATAAACCAGACCTCGCAATCCAGTCAGTCTGGTTCATTGTTCTCATCAGTGGTCCGTCGTTTTCTAATCGGAATTTGCAAGTGCTCGCGTTTAGAGACTAGGCCTATTACTATTGTCTTTAGGCCTAATATTTATCTGCCATAGAAAGCTCGTCCTAGCTATGGAATAGATCTAACGCAGGTCTGTAAAGTACAACGTTCACCGAACGAGAGTATAGCTCTTTGCTGAAGGTCGGTGAATAGATGATATTCCGACATAAAACTGACGTGCAAGGTTCCATCATGCAACTGTGAACTCTAACCTCTGTCTCAAGAGTGAATGTTAGATGCTCTGTGGTATTGTGCATTGGACATTTTATGCAGAAATCTAACATCCTCAGTTGTGTTATCTTGGCTTTTGACCCTTTCAGACCCCATCATATGTCAGAAGAATTCAAGAACTGTTTACTGAGGCCTAGATTCCAACGATATTATTCGAAGGCGAAGTTCTGAACCAAGCAACTTCGTAAACATCATCAACCGCAAAACTTTTATGCTGACATGTTTACGACGAGATGTCCTACTTAGGAACAACGATAGCAACACATTAGCAACAGACGAATGTTTTATTTACACTCTAGCAACGAGCTGCATTGGATGCCCAGTCTAGTCAGCACACGCCTGTTAACAAAGTGTTAACATTATATACTGCTGGTATAACGATAGGCAACCAACTGTCTACTGGCACATTAACGTGCTATGCTAGATACAGTGTGGTCCTATTTAGCCTACCCATAGTTCATCACAAACACAAACTGCAGCTGTAGCCTATAATTTTATTTACAGCAAGCTCTGTATTTTTTAAAATCTAACTTAGTTCACTGCCAAGTTCTTCATATAACAAAACTAGTTGTTTGTGAATATTGTGCGTAGGCCTAGGTCCATTTCAAATTCACACATAGATATACAGCACCACTTCAAATTCCGTATATATCTAATGCTAAAGTTCATGTTTTGAATCGCCAAATGTCATTTTTTACTTTGCAAACATCTATTATTCGTCAACATGTCTTCATAGATCATAAATGTAATTCGCTGAATACCATTCTTATAAATACAAGATGTGAAACTTTCCGGAACCTCAATTATTATCGTCCAAAACTAAGGATGCATGCAACTCGATTCACTGAATTTCCAGTCCTGTGTAGCCTACCAACGGTTCTTTCTTCACTGCTGTGTCTGGTAAACATGAGATAATTGCCGCCGAATGGTCTATCCTGTCAACATACATTTTTCTTGTTACGCCTCAGACTTTTCTCCATATTACACGGAAACATATAGCGCCACATCAGTGTTGACAACATCTGTATGTTTTCTGCGCCCTGATATTCCACAAACCGCTCGTCCATGCAATAAAACGTCTCGTCAAAAACAGAAGTTCTTTCGAATGACATATCAAGAGCTCACCCACACTGGACTGTATTCGTATACAAGCAGCTGTCATTTCAGAGGTAATTATTCTGCATTATGATATCTGGATGGACGGTGTCGTTTATATTAACTTCGCTGTCAGTCGGACGTCAAGCAGTCATTAGAGTTCTCCTACTTGAGGTTTCGCTCTGTAGGCCATTATCCACGAGGTTTATTACCAGATCTAATTGGATCTAGTCATTTCTACTGGACAATATATAAATATATAATACATAACGCATGTATAATTTGCATAGACTATATAGACTACGGTATATAAATTTGTGGAACTTCTTCGTAGGATATCTGGTATAGACTGGGGTTTTTTGTAAACCGGTTTCTTGTTCGACTGGACAATTTATGGTGAAATACGATTTTTTTATTTAAAGGCTACTGACCGGAAAATGCACATCTTGAAAATCGCAGGAACTGGACACGACAATAATAATTGTCAGGACATGATTTCTAATCAAATCTGAGATAAGATTTGGTTCGATTAGAAAGATTAGAGTTTCAGACAATATTCGATTGGATAAAATTTCTGGTTAACTCGTGAATATTAACACGAAATTAGAATAGAAGAGGAAAATCAGTTGTCATGCACAGTACATAACTGACTGTTTCCATATGTGACTGCTTCAATAGGTCACTGTTTCCACAGGTTACCATTTCCATAGGTAACTGTTTCCACAGGTTACCGTTCCCATAGGTAACTGTTTCCACAGGTTACCATTTCCATAGGTAACTGTTTCCACAGTAACTGTTTCCATAGGTGACTGTTTCAATAGGCGACTGTTTCCAATGACAGCCAGCGAAGAAGTGTATAATACATGGCAACGTACAATATACACAGATGTTGACTAAAACATCGTCCTTGATGATCCTTCGCATGGCTATAATTATAGTGTTTGATATAATATTATAGCATGCATGGGCGGAGTTTATCAGGGGCTAGGGGGGAGGCTAAGCCCCCCCCCCAAGAAGACCCAGATTCAGTTTTTTTTACCGTGTAAACGGTATCTTTTCATGGGCTTAGCCCCCCCCCCCTTAAGAAGGCGCGGGCTCGTAAGTTAGCCCCTCCAAGAATAAAAACCAAACTCCGCCCATGTATTATTGTATTATAGTATAATAATACGTTCATACATCGGCTGAAAAGTCATAGACATGTCTCTACACAATCATTGATCTTCTGCTGGTGTTTATAAACATCCACGAAGTCGTCCCATCCCAACCCATCCATTAGATAAAAGCCAAAATCAAAAATTCTTTTACCTGTCCGGTCTCTTTCCTCACCTGCAAGTTGATATCACATCAAACGAACGTTTCATGTTAACTTAAAAATCATTAAATATATTACTCAGGCATTTATGTCGTATATAATTATAGAGATGCCAACATTTTCTTTAGATGAAGCCCTCATGTAATGCGGTGCCTCCACTAACCAGCATGAGTCTTAACTGTAACACGTGGTTCTAATACAGACTGCATCGTGTCTAAAGGTCGACCATAAACTGTGCTGTTCGACCTTGTCTTGTAAACATAGAAGCAGTGTGTATATCCCCAAAAACCACATTGACGCAAAGGTGAAATAAAAACCTGTTTCTGCTGAAGAATGGTTAATGGGTCTAAGTGGGCTATGGCATCTGTGTTGATTTATTTGTATGTGGCCTACAGTGTAGAACGGTTGCTCAGTGTTCATAATTATTATTCAGGTGCGGGATACAGGTTTAAGGTCGTCTAAAGGTGTCTGCTGAGCAGGCTCGAAGCGGCAGTTGTTGGATGACAGATGGCCGCACGGCGCACATCAATCGCTGTATAACTCCCCCTTCATCGCATTCAAGAATTCCGTATTCGATGGTTTTCGACCGATTCCGGATCTGATTTAGGCCACCTGCTTGTTTCTTCGAATCTCAGATCCTGCGAAGTAGACCCTCTTCCCCCATTCATCATTACTCATAGGCCTATAATTGTTGATAATACTGAAGGGACTAGCGCTGTACTTTATTTATTCGAAAGGTTATTCGCTGAAATACATCTTCCTGCCTCACAAAGGCGAACTGTCGCTTCTCCCCACTCTCAAAGAACCTAACTTGGATCCTAATCCATGCCTAAACTACTGACACATCTCTAACCTCTCTGTCTTTTTTAAGACTAACGAACAGCTTGTTTCCCTACAACTTCCTCATTATCTTGAACAGTCTAGACATTTCTAGACCAGCCTATCGGGCGGCAAGGCTCTTCACTTCACTGAAACTGTCCTGAGTGTCCTCTCCATTTTCCGACATCTTCTCTGCCGTTGACAAAGCGGAACTTACCTTTGATAACTGTTTTCGATGCCTCTACCGCTTTTGACATCGTAGACCATTACATTTTACTGCAGGACCTCGAGACCTCATGTGGTGGTATACGCATGCGAGGTTCTATGGCTTCAGTCTTATCCCTCCGACAGCTCCCAAATGGTTTTCTGTGGAGATACTTGAACTCTTGGGTCAAGGTCAAATTTGCTGTTCCTCAGGGATCAGTATTATGTCTTCTCCTCTACTTCCTGCATTCTGCTGACATTCTTACCATATTCTCTAAACACTAAGTTTTGTCAACTGGTCACCTCTCTGCTGATGCTGATGAGGCGCAGGCGTTCGACCAAGGTGGTCCTACATCTGCTCAAAGTGTTCATGTTTCTCGTATTGATGCACTCTCCCGAGATTTGCACCTCTGGATGCATTCCAAACGTCTTTCACAGCAAGACGTAGCTCATTATATATGATTTGACACTCGTCAACGGCTTCTCTCTCTCTCCCTCTCCCTCTCTCTCTCTCCCTCTCTCTGTCTCTGTCTCTGTCTCTGTCTCTGTCTGTCTGTCTGTCTGTCTGTCTGTCTGTCTGTCTGTCTGTCTCTCTCTCTCTCTCTCTCTCTCTCTCTCTCTCTCTCTCTCTCTCTCTCTCTCTCTCTCTCTCTACGTTGACATGTTCTTCGTTTCTCAACTGGTTCCCGAAGCACATCTTTTTGCTTGCTCACAACTGTTTTCCTTTATCTGGGTCTTTCGGCTGAAAGAGGCTCTGATTAGAGTGCACTCTGAGAGGCGCTTTACAAATTTATGGATACAATACAATACAATACAACAGACAATCTCGGTATTTTCACAAGAACAATCACAGCAACCATCAGAGGCGTGACTTCCTCATTCGACGATGACGACGGTGTTACTTATGTGGGCAACTGGAGCAACTATACTCTGGCTTTTGCTAATTAAAATGGTGCGTGGATAGTCACTGGCAGTGGCAGCGATAGGGGGCTAGGGGGAGACTAAGCCCCCTATCAAAGGCTAAGCCCCCTAATAAAAATGCCATCCGGACATTTTTTAGACACTAAACTGAAATATTTCCACGATTTTGGACCGGACGTCTTAAAAAAGTCGTCAGAAATTTTGACGGATGAAAATGGAAAATTTCCTCCGGAGGCTTCAGCCTCCCCCAAAACTGAAATCCTGGTCCCGCCACTGGTCACGCGTACGGAACTTGATTAATGACTCTTATTTGCAGCGAAAGAACAAATAATAATTATCACAAAATTATATTTATCATAATCATGATCATAATCATCATAGCACATGCAATAATCGTGTACAAGTGGAGCAACTAATAGTAAAAGTATTTTCGGTTGCAGCTGGTGGGCTAAAAGAAAATGGACATTGTATTTTATCTGTGAGTCTAAGAGCAAACTTATTATGTTTTGTCAAAAAATTTCGTAGCGCCTTTTCAGTATTACTTTCCTGTAACCTTACCGAATCCGTCATGTGTTCAGATAGTCGGTCTACCAGTTGGTATGCAGCAAGTTTGCACCGAGAAACTACCTTATCGAGTTCAGTCAATTTCGATGCGGGAATATAACCTGCTTGATTCCTTCATTGGATCTCCTGTTGACTTTTGAACATAATATTATATGGCTTAAGGTAAGTTGTTTCTTAGTCAAGTCATTTTTTTAGCATTGTAACTACCTAGTGCAGGAGACTACACGTTGTAACAGTACAGTTAGAAAAACTGTATAATAAGCATAAGCTTACTGATAGAGATACGAAATGGATGAACTCTTGCTTTTACTAGCTGAAAATATGCATGGACTTCAGAAAGCAGGTTACTTCATGGAGAGAATATTAGTTGTCTTGCAATATTATAGGAGATCATAAAATTATGTGATTATAAAGAAAAAGGTTCCTGATAGGGAAATTATGATTTTCCTTATCAGTAGTCTAAATTCTTAAGATACAGCCAGACGTTTTCTTGATGATTAATTTCTATGGCTGACATTCAGTAGGCCTTTGCCGTAATCAAATTAATCGCATTACCTGGTACTACATTATGCTGAAGAGCAATCAAAAAGGATACGAGGGCACAAAATTAAAAGGCACTAGCTGGGGTACACGGCGTTGCCCGGGAAATTTAGGATTCGACCCCACTTTCGGTCACGACCTCACCACACCACACCCACCATACCCACCCCACTGCACCCCACCACACCGACCTTCACCGGTACGCCACCCGTGAAATTCGAGTTTTCGAGAAAATTTCCTCCTCCAGCCCCCACACCCCCACCCCTCACCTCACTACACCCCTCCTCCCCCAGCCCCACCCCACCACTCCACCCACCCCACAACGCCCACCACACTCCCACCTCCACCGGAACGCCTCCCGTGAAATTTGGGTTTCAGGGAAATTTTACTCCCAGCCCACCCCCTACATCTACCCTGCCCCACCCGGCCCTGCGGGCCGAGGCTCGTGTTGGGTGGAGAGCGAGGTGGCTCGTGTAAAAATCTGTTTAGCTGTAAATATGACGTCAAAATGATGTCAACGGCAACAGGTCGTCTCTGAAAAACCATTAAAACATAGCATCGCAGTTGCTGCGATATAGCGCATACAGTAACACAGCGAACTTTAAAATGTCTATATTTCGAGATTTAAAGTGATTAAGAGCTGAAAATAGCTTATTTGGATGGTCTGGGTGAACGTTTATCTTATATGCAATGTTTCAGGTCAGTAGCTGCAAAACTGTGGGCGCGCATTCTGGACAAAGATATCTAAATCCTTTCTTATAGATATAGATAAGTTATCCCTTTATTTTGTCAACAAAAGATCGTTCTTATATGCAGCTAGATGATGATGATGATGATGATGATGATGATGATGATGATGACGATGACGATGACGATGACGACGACGGCGACGGCGACGGCGACGGCGACGGCGACGGTGACGGTGACGGTGGTGGTGGTGGTGGTGGTGGAGGCGACGACGACGACGACGACGACGACGACGAAGATGACGATGATAATGACGAGGATGACGAGGATGACGATGATGACGATGATGACGATGATGACGATGATGACGATGATGACGATGATGATGATGATTATGATGATTATGATGATTATGATATTGATGATGATTATGATGATTATGATGATGATGATGATGACGACGATGATGACGATGATGACGATGATGATGGTGAGGTGATGACGATGATGACGATGATGACGGTGATGATGACGGTAACGATGATGACAGTGGCTGTGATGGCGATGATGATGATGATGAAAAAGGCGATTACGATGACGACGATAATCATGATCATGATTACGACATTGTGGGGTTGGGGGTGGTGGAGAAATTGTCGACGAAGATAACTTGATTCACGATATTTTATGATTCCAAAAAGGATGAGCAATGGGGGATAAATGGTTGGAAGAAATTGCTTCAGAATTCATTGTCGGTGCTTGCCAGTTGCTTCCAAAGTGGAACGATGCTTCTGAACGCAAACAAAATGCAACTTTGCCCTCGAGTTATGTGGCAAATTGCTATTACGTGATGTGTGGTAGCAGTGAGGAGTTCTATATCGGACCGCTGAATCCATGCGTAGACGACATTGATGTTCTACAAATCTGCGCTGGTGTGCTGGTGTTTGTAGATGAATCTAAAGAGATACCAAAGCCGAGTTGGTCTATGCTAGCCGATACGATTACGTGCTACAAGATTGAGCCATGCTTAAGTTATCCAGGTTTTGTTCGACTTCGAGAGTTTGGGAAAATGAATTATAATTGGAAATGCAATAACTATGAATTTGCCGACTCACCTAACCCAGACATGTACCTCAAGACTGAAATCGGAGTTGGCGAAACTGTTTTAGATAAGAATGGTTGTAACTCAATGGTAAAAGGTCCAGCAATTGCGTGTCAATTTTTCGAAGATCTATCGCTGATGTGTGATATTGTGACAAGTGTTTGGTGTCCGCAGTGGCCTAGAGAAGCACAAGGTTGGCTTCGGCGGCATAGAGATAATGGATGGCCGACGGCTGATGCATTATCCGAAGTTGTACAACAAGGTTGTCATGTTGTATACGCTCAACATCGTTCTTGCAGAGACGATGAACAACAGTGGAGGTTTTCATTTTCTGTCGCAGAAGTAATCCTACTTCAGAGTTGGACTCAGATTCAACAGATTGTCTATCATTTGCTCAGATTCTTGGCCAAAAGAAAATTGATACGAAAGAAGTGTTCAAAGGAAAATGAGGTTCTCTGTACGTATCATTTAAAGACCCTAATGTTATGGACCTGTGAAGAGATGCAGCCGGAATGGTGGAATTCCTCCTCTGTTATTGCGATCTGCTGCAAATTGTTGCAAAAACTTTTAGAATGGCTAAAACGGAGACACTGTCCGAACTATTTTATTCCTCAAGCAAATTTATTTCACGAGCCATCGACTTCAATAATACTTAATTGGACAGAAATACGACTAAACAAATTCTGCAATAGGGGCTCTCTGTGTAATTGGTTCGTGGGAAGTTACATCCTGCCATTCATTCAAACACATTTCGAAGTTGACAGTTTAACGCAAATAACGCTCCTAGAGCTCTTTGAAATAAGAAAAGAGTTAAAGTTCGAATCGATGGATTGCATGTTTTCGCTCGGATTTTTAAATTGCATTTATTTTGCTCAAGATATATATGTAGATGAAGACTTTCGACCGAGATTTTTTCATTCGTATCGGGCAAGAAAGTCTTATTTGTTGACACAAGGCGCAGTGTCAGCACTTCCAATACCGTGGAAAATTGTGTGTTTCGAGCATTTTGAGGCGACATTGTATAGCTTGAATTTTGCGTATTGTATAGAGTGCAAAAAAATACGATGGAATTGCAACCAATTTGTTGATTTTGTCCAAGGAATTCTCCTGAAGACTAAAATCGTACAGTGTCATTATCATATATTTCCTAGAATATTCACAGCTGAAGGAATTTGGCTTCAATTTGCGCGATCTCAAGAATTCATGGAAAATATTACACGATCAAATAGCCATTCGGAGTGTCAGCTATTGTCACTGATGTCGAAAGAGTTTCTTAGAAAGACTTTGGAGTCAGACGATTCTCAATCCAATAGCATAGCACCAGTAGCTTTGGTCTACCTGGCTGCTCTTCACTTTGCAACGTCAGAATATCAGCGAGTGCTAGACCTCTGCTCAGCTGTGTTTCTGGATCAAACAACTCACACTGAAAATGAAACTTTGAACGCAGGTTGTCTTTTCTTTATTGACGATGTTGTTAGAATTGTTGGATTCTGTCTGCTTCATAAGAAATTGAATCAAAAGACGGCTTTTAACAAGAAACACGTTTATCTCGACTTACGTATAACGCCAAAGGTGTTCGCCCAGTATCTGACGACAGGCGTGATATCTGCCGAAGGAATTGCTGGGCAACTGAAATTGAATACTATTTTGCCACCTTCAACATTGAACTTTGACCGATTTCTGTCGGCTATAGCAAAGCGAAAGTTTGGTACTTCAATTAAGTCAAGCGTTTGTTTCATAGCCCAGAGAGAATGCATATATCGCAGGACGAATTCATTGATAGCAAATGCGAATTCTAATGTGGATCCTTTGCTAATAAAAGATAATAGGCCTATAATTGATGTCTTGACGGAGTACGCCTTGGAAAATCTGACATCATTCTACAGTTTGATTCGCAATGATTATGATATCCAGTGCAACACCGATGACTGCTATCGTGCTTTGTACCTTTATAAATGTCGTAAATACGATGAAGTATTGCATTTATGTGATCGAATTCTTACCGAGCCTGATCTACAGACAGAACTGAAAGAGTTTGGATTTGTAAATTTTTTGCTACTGCCACCGCTTGACGCTTTCTTCGATAAAGACGTACAGTGTTTGCTTGGATTTCACACACTCTTCTATTTCTTAAACCCTCTGAATGATGAAATGAGTAAATGTGAGACAACTGACGAGACATCATTTGCACACTATTTCGCTCGACGAGTGTACTCTAGAAAGAGTTTTCTTCCCATAGCCCTTAACTTTCTGTACTCCATTAGAAGTCAGTATATACTAGGGAGACATTTCATTGCAAACTATTTGAAACTCAGATCTTATATCGACTGCAATCTTCCGCGTCGAAGAGCAATGGATGACTTTTCTGCCATTAAATGTAATTTTCCGTTTGAGAATCTTATTCGCCAGTTTGTCCTCCACAAATTTTGTAAGATTGACAACTAGACTCTAATTTAGGACATTTGCAATTTTCATGACCGAGTGTGTTTTCCTATTAACTTTGCTTTTTGCCAAGTTGAATAATTGTGTTCCAGAATATGTTGCCTATAATGAATGTAATCTTAATCACACATGTAGGCCTAAGTGAGCCTATCATTTTAAAAGTGCTTAAATCATTGGTCTAAAATCGTCTAAATTCGCGCAATAGAAAATGAAAAAATTGAAACTACCGACAGCAGTAACAAGGCCGTCGATATCTGTAGTAACCAGTGGCTTGCTGAAGCAATGTATAGACGATTTCTTTTCACCATGGTAAACATTGGGGCCCCAAAATAGAAAAACCCTAATTGAAACTCCCCTAAATTATTTAATAGCTTCGTTCATGGTTTCGCTGTATTAGCGGAATCGATATGTCGTGTGCACTTTGCGCAGCGGGTCGACCCAACTCTCTCATAGACATGGAACTTATCATAGATATCTGGATCATATCAAAATTGTAAACTTGCAACGCTAGTCTTTAAGTTTGCGAACCTTTGGAATAACTCTTCTTTCTTTTCTACATTGCGTATTTTTAGGCCCTAATCTGTGATTCGACGCAAAATTTTCTTAAAGCATCAGCACGCACTCCAGCGATTTAAATCATCTGAGTCGTTAATATACTCCATGTTTAATACAACAAGAACTGCATTTCCTATCCCTGTAGAAATGAGCTACGAAGGTCTCTGAGATGTTGAGCCCACTTATTGCTCTGACATATAGTGCAATGCTTAGCCTTGTAAACTTATATAGGGTGGCTCCAAAAAAAGTACCACCGGGGAAAATGCGATATCTTCGCAGCCGATCGAATGTTTTCTACGAAAATTTCCCAATTTGTAGGGGAATGAATTTCCAACAACCCCTGAAAGTTTCATTTGAAACTTTTCATGTTTGCAAAAGTTACAGCTGTTCAAACTTAAAATTTCGTTTTTTCAAATATCCGCGGAAAATTGACGTCACTTGTAGATTTCCAAGTCAAATGATATCACTTTTCACTACGACCTCAGCATTCTGTTTTGCAGTTTATTGTAAGGTATAATGAGAGTGTCCACTCCCTGCCTTAACACAAGCTCAAATTCTTTTTGTGAAGCTCAGTATGGCCTTGTTGGTCGGGTCCTGCGGCAACTGACCCCACATTAGCAGCAAGACTTGCTTCAGCTGGCCAATGTTCAACTTGGAATGAAATGTCTTGCAGCGTTCCAGCATAGCTCACCAGACGTGATGAGCAAGAGGGCTAAGGTTTGGCGAGTTTGTAAGTCATCTTTGCCAATACATTTACTTCAGTTGATGGCAATAAGGTAGCGCCATCATAATCAACCTTGCCGTGCGACAAGCAGGCGCACTGTCCTGCTGGAAAATAAAACCAGATGTTAGAGCATACGTGGTCTTCAATGAGTCCGGGTTAGAGAGTTCAAAGATGAGTTTGACATCTAACCTACTGAATAGGATTAAATGCAGTCTTTTCTTGCAGCCGTAACACACGCCAGCATATCTGATGACGAAACCACGATGTGCTTTGCAAACTTGACCTTTCGATTACCAAGCGAATTTCTTGAAAATCGTGTTTTTTCATCAGGCCAAGCGACCACTTCCTGCCTCTCTTCCGACATCTCTGATCTTCGTTACATAAACATGTTTGCAGATAGCCTTCAATGCGCTCAGGCTCCACTTTTCACGGGGTATTTTGCTATGATCACGCGATGTCCCAGTCTCTTTTCATGCAAAGTCCGAGTTCCCGTTTTATCTTTCGCAGAAACTTTGCCCGTGACGTTCAGTAATGGGTTCACGAATTGAGACCTTAATCTATAAAATATCACCAAATACAAGCAGATTGCTTCATAAACAGCTTCTTTACAGCTCATAGTGAGGTCGTATGACATCATCATCATCAATTTGTGTGTTGTAATTTGCCAAAAAATATTAATGAAATCACATGTATTGGAGCACGATTCTCCGGATAATTGAAAAAACGAAATTTTAAGTTTGAACAGCTGTAACTTTTGCAAACCTGAAAAGTTTCAAATGACACTTTCAGGGATTGTTGGATATTCATGCCCCTTCAATTTGCGAAATTTTCGCAGAACAAGCTCAATCGGCTGCGAAGATATTGCATTTTCCCCGGTGGTACATTTTTTTGAGCCACCCTGTAGTTTGTAAATTTGAATTCTCGAATTCAACCCTGTGAACTTTACGGGATTCTATTTAGGCCTATCTCCGAAATGACATCGTAAATCACAAAATATTCGATATTTATCTCCACAGCACAAACACCGCGGTTTCACAACAGAAGGCCTCATCGAAACAGATTCGAATCTCCCCGCAGGCTTGAGCAATGAGCAATGTCTCACCAAGAGACAATAATAATAATTATAATATTAATAATAATAATAATAATAATAATAATTAATAATAATAATAACAACAATAATAACAATAATAATTGCTCCGACACAAAGTCCCTCAATACCAGCGAAAATGTCACCTTCCTCTATTGGTATTCATTTCATTCGTACATTCATTCAAGTATTTATATAGCAATTCTTCAAGAAAACTAGTCAGAGGTGTCCCCGACTCCAGCACGATCAGAAAGAACAAATTTTCCAGTGTTCATAGAGTGAGTCAGAGAGTGACCTAGGGAACAGGCGCAGCTCAAGGGGAGGCAAAATTAATATGATTAAAACTGCGCGTCAGTGGCGCATTGATACAATTAGCTGGTTATTATTGAGTTGCGTCATCATATTAGGTGCCACGCCATCTAAGGTTCCTCTTTTACCGACACTGTTTCATATCAATTATAAAAAGTTTCGCTCTCCTCCTTTCTCCATGCATGGGACTGGCAATGCACGAGCAGCGGCGGAGTTGTCTAAGGTTCCCGTGCCAGTCCGAGACTTATAATATTATCATCTCCGTATAAGCCAGCACCAGAGAGTCAACCACGACCCACACTCTTCCTAATTATGCAGAGGCGCATGAGACGTAGCCTGTCATTCAAAACCATTGTTAGTCTTATAGCTTATTCAGCCATTATGTACTGGCCTGCATTGATGTTGACACCAGCAGCAGTTGTAGCCCCGTGCTGTCCTTGACGTATACGCAGCGCAATCCAGTTTCCTCGAACAAAAGACTAGCTGATCACCCGATGAACGAATTCTTACGTAAATACCGCAGTCGACAAAACATGTTTCAGACGAGACAACAAACAAAAAAGGATGCCTGGGATTTTGTTGTTTTCGCTCAAAACCGGAGCCAGACGAATTATTCCTCGATGCTCCATAATATGCGAGTTCGAGTACAGCCTGGAATTTTCCCTGGATAATGCTGGCGATGGATGCATGTCACCCTGGCGAAAAGAACGAGGGCAAGGGCGGAAAGGAGGAGAAGAGAGGGAGACAGAGTAGGAGGAGCAGGAGGAAGAGCAGGAGGAGGAGGAGGAGGAGGAGGAGGAAGTGCATGTCTCCGAACCAACTGATTCTAAAACGGAATAGCTTACCGGTTGAATCGTAATGTATCCCTAATGTGCCATAACCAGCGATTGGCTGGGCTAGTTGTTCCAAGAATGTATGTAGGTGTGCATGTATGTATGTATGTATGTATGTATGTATGTATGTATGTATGTATGTATGTATGTATGTATGTATGTATGTATGTATGCATGCATGCATGCATGTATGTATGTATGTATGTATGTATGTATGTATGTATGTATGTATGTATGTATGTATGTATGTATGTATGTATGTAAGCATGTATGTGTGTATGCATTCATACATGTATGTGTATGTATGTATGTATATATGCATGCATGTATGTATACGTGTGTGTATGCATGTATGTATGTTTGTGTGCGGAAAATTGATGTAGGCCTATGTTGGGCTTTTGCTGGCCCTATATATTGATATGCACACGTAATACATGTATGTGTGTATGTATGTAAATAGCTATGTATGCATCTACATGTGTGCACACTTGTATTTATGGATGCATGTATGTTTATGTGCATGTACATGTATATGTATATATTCAGATATTTAGGTGACCATCTATATATTTATATATACGCTTCTATTGATTGAAGGCTCACGTATAAACAGCATTCCCCCCAATGGCTTTGATGTTCATTTCGTCCGCTATCAAAGAGCAATGCGAGTTAAAGCTCGGTATTAAGTCTCTCTCTCTCTGACAACAACAACATTAGTGTTTTACAATTGATTTCCATCATTGTTCCGACGTCATTAGACTACTGTATCCTTTGTTTACGTCCAGGCTCATCGTGCTCTATTTGTTAAAACTAAGTGGGACCGTTGGCGGAGAAAATATGTAAAATGTGTTGGTTAAGTCTCCTATCTTTCACTCGTAGAAAAATCAACGGAAAGTTTGAATGAGTTTGTATGCTGTTATTGTAATAGCGTTTCTCTACAATGAATGGCGCAAGCGTCGATGACTCACTAAACACTAAATGTTTTGAGGCCGATGTACAAAGATCAGTTATTACGATTGCATGGATGGACATGATGTTATCGTAGAATGTTATTGCACACGACAACTCAAATACATTGCGTGTTAGGGCAACTCGATCATTGATTGGCTGGTTGGCTGATTGATTTATTGGTTAATTCATTCAATTATTCTACCATCCATTCATACAATTATTCATTCATTCATTCACTCAATTATTCATGCATTCATTCATTCATTCATGTATTCATCTATTCATCTATTCATTCATTCATTTGTTAATTTATTTAATTTATTAATTCATTCATTTATTTATTCATTTATCCATTCATTGATTCGTTCATTTTTCATATATTAATTTATTCATTTAGTAATTTATTAATTTATTCATTCATTTATTCATTTATTTATTCATTTGTTCATTTGTTCATCATTAATTCAGCAATTCCGTATTTCATCTATTCATTAATCAATCGATTCATTCACTCATTCATTCGGTGATTCTTTCGTTCATTCGTTAATTCATTCATTTGTGTACCTATATCATATAACGATCGTTACATTACACTACATGTACCTGGTACGTGTCTGTGTCACTTGATAGCTGGTTATCTCCAATCATTCCTCCAATAGAAGCGTAATATAAATGCGCACATGCGATTACAGATACGGAATGTTGCATAACATTGAACAACAATATTTTTGATGTTTGGCGTATCAATAGAAATGGATTAATATCAGAGGATTTATGCTCAAAGGTGAGCCCTCTCAAAGGAAGCAGAAGATGTCTAATTTAATTTTAGGGTCATACTGCGGGGGAGCCGAAAATCTCGGTAAAATTCCACAGAATGCTCGCTTTATCAGCGCTTACACTGGGCTTAGGAAGTTGGACATTGGGCCGTCTAACCATACGCGTGTTTTCTATGCTGTTTGATGTATGTCGCTGTTGTTGTTGTTTGTGTCTTGCCCGCATTGCATGAAATCAATCGGAACTCAAGGTCCAAGAGTAAATATCGTCGGTGACTAAGTCCAAATCGGGAGCTGTGTTTATCGATCGACGTATTAATAGGGATTAATGATCTACGGCTGCAGGTCTGATAAAGCGATGGACTGAGCGAGCGAGAGGATGGATGAACCGATGGAAGAAGGGACAGATGAGAGATAAACGAAAAGTCAGATAAATGGATGGATAGATGAACGGATGACGAAAGAGACAGATAAATGATAAACGGAGGGAGGGTCAGAAGGATCGATGAATAGATGAACGGATGGACAAAGCTACAGATGAAAGGTTAACGGATTGACAGAAAAAATGGATGGATAGATGAACGGATGGATATTGGATAGATGAACGGATGGTTATTGGATAGATGAACGGATGGTTATTGGATAGATGAACGGATGGTCAGATGAACGGATGACCGAATAGAGAGATCAATGATGAGCGAAGTTTCGGACGGATTGATGAATAGACAGAACTGAGAGTGGTTTGACGACGGAGTCAAATCTTAAGGGTACACTCCGTACAGCGATGAGACTCTTTGTGCGAATTTTTTGTTGACCTTTTTTCTGTTGAACTATTTTTTCAGTATTCGCTGTATGCAGATGTAAAAACTGTACGAATGCATATTGGCCTAAATGTTAAACACGCGACCCGGTTGAGACCCGGCAAAGCCAGGTCACGAAAATCAATTCCGGTTCGCAGGTCAGTAAATAGATGAGCGGATGAAGTAAGCTACAGATGAATGAAAACGAAGGGTCAGAAGGAAGGATGGCCAGATGAACGGATAGAATTTTGGAAAAGTTACAGATGAAAGGTTATCTGAGGGTCAGATAAAATGAATGGATAGATGAACGAATGGATAGATGAACGGATGGATAGACGTACAAATGAATAGATGAACAGATGCACAGATGAACGGATGGATAGAATAACGGATGAATAGATGAACGGATGAATAGGTGAACAGATAGATAAATGAACGGATGAATAGATGAATAGATGAACAGATGTATAGATGAACGGATGGATATATGAACGGATGAATAGATGAACGGATGGATAGATGAAGAGATGGATAGATGAATGGATGTATAGATTAACGGATGGATAGATTAACGAATGGATATATATGAACGGATAAATAGATGAACAGTTGGATAGATTAACGGATGGATAGATGAACGAATGGATATATATTATTTATATATATATATATATGAACGGATGGATGGATGAATGGATGGATAGATGAACGGTTGGATAGATGAACGGATGGATAGCCCCAAGCCTGGATAAAGGAGAATTACGACACTACTGATCATTGTCATCACAGTGTGGCTAAACGGAAACTGCTACTGTTTTCATATGTAGTATATACTTGCGTCATGAACTTAATTTTCTCCTACAAACAATACGCATCGACACAACATCCATTGATGCAGCTGATATGAATGAACGAACGAACGAGCGAATGAATGAACGAATAGATGAATGACTGAATGACTGAATGACTGAATGAGTGAATCAATGAATGATTGAATGAACTAGCCAATAAATAAATGGCCAACGCTCGTTATATGAAAGAAAGGTTCGCAAAAATAGCTGAACCTATAGAATTACTGACATTGTAGCCATAAATGGTTTTATTTTCAGTATCAGACTTTGAAAATCTATCTGTCACACTCCTTGCAAACAGCATACTTGATTCAAAACGGAGTGCTTGGTAAAGTCATACATGTTGCAGTTTATGCAAACTGTTGCAATCTTTCTGTCAAGATTATGTGGACAACTGACAGAGCATTTCTTATTAGCCGGTGGTGGTGTAGACAGTAGTGGCCTGCTCTTCGAATTCGACGCTCATGTGACACCACAAGGTGATTAAGAAGCGCTTCAGATTGGTGTGCAATGCGATAGGTGCTTTATAAATTTATAGATATGATACAATACAATACAATGACTGCATATACTTGTGTTCTCGTGTGTCCGACTGTCTCTCTGTTTGTCTGCCTACAATATCTAGTAGACGGATTAATGTTCGATCAATATTTGGTTTTTATCGATTTCAAATTGTTTAAAAGTTATCGACTGTAAACACCAGTGCTCAGATTGAAAATCATAAAAAAACGACGTCGTCCTCGCCATAGAACGAGGAAGTCGCCTCTGATTGGTGTGCACTGTGCGATGCGACTTCCTCGTTCTATGGCGATGACGATGGCGTTTTTTTACGTGGGCATCTAGAGCAACTATATAGATCTAATTATATTCTGGTTTTTGTAAATTAACGACTGAAAAATATACATGGCAGTATAATAATATTATAGTGCAGTTATGTTCAATGCTGGCTGAAGCATATTATGGTGCGTAGATAGTCACTGCATATAGGCATACGCGTACTTGATTAAAAAGTTATCCGGAAAAAACGGGACTGGGGTCCGGTCGGACCCCCCTTGGTCACTCGAGGGTTAATTATTCTTGTCCACAGAGAAGAACAAAGTTATAATAATTAGGCTATCGCGAATATTCGTCATAATTATGATCATATTCATGATCATATATCATCACTGCATTCGCAATAGCCTATTCTGTAACAAATGGAGTAGACTATCGCTAATAGAAAAAGTATTTGCGGTTGCAACTGGTGGGCTAAAGGAAAATGGACAAGTGTGCTCTTTTGTCTCACAGTTCTCAGTCTAAGAGCAATTAAGCTTATTTTTATCATTTTACATACAATAATATTTAGAAGGCTACTGATTTTCACTATCACTTTCCTGTAACCGTACCGAATCCGTCATTGTGTTTAGATAGTCGGTCTACCATTTGGTAAATTGGTATACAGGACGTTTGCACTGAGAAACTGCACGTAGGGCCGTTATTGTAGGCTAATAGCCCTCAACCGTCATACTAGAGTAGAATTCCAACCTCTAATCGTCCGATTCGCTCTTTTTAGGCTATTGGAATTGCCAAAACTGGAGGTTGCTTAATTGCTCGCTGACTCGGGAACAACGGGGTAATCAAGATCAGAACCTACCCAGCTGATACGGCCTTTCGACCGCATTTTCGGCCTTTCGGGCCTAGCTTTGGACGGCCCTACATAAGCTCTGGGGCCGCCTGGCGATGACCTGTCATAAATGCAGTACCTGAGACTGGGGTTCAGCGAGCTGCACCGCCCATTTGTCGATCTCGTGAAAGACTTACACATGTTCGGCTGTTCGCTGTAAAAATTAGCACTCAACACGACAACAGGGTTTCATCCCTGGCGCTCACTCCTAGTCATCATCGTCGAACACCGAGGAGGTGCTATCTAACTAGGTCTGTCAACCGTCCCGGATTCGCCGGTACAGTCCCGGAATCAGCCCTGTGCGTCCCGCGTCCCGGACGGATCTCAAATTGTCCCGGAATTTGTTGTAGAGATTCACTTCACTTAAAGTTCTTATTTTGCGCACTCTTATAACTCGGCAAGTCGCACGATTGTTTTTAGTTCTGCGATCAATTAGACTTAACGTTGTTGGTTGAGCATTGAATGTTGGACATCGATAGATTAAAATCTACAAAACATTTTACACACCACTGACACTCAATAGTAGCCTATATTCAATATATTGTGTCCTATATATGCCTACTGTCAGTCCCTTCTTATGCTGTTTGAGAGATGACATGCTGATTTCTGCAACTTTGTGCCTCGACCCCAAGATGGTGTTCTCGAATACTTAAAACTTGGCTGCCTATAGAGTCTATGAGCTTAAGATAAGTTCTATTACCGGTCGAAAACCTTGTTATTTAATAAATGGAGTAGTAATCAAGTAATCTGCATGCATGGCGTACGGTATAAGTGTGCAAGCCTATAGGCAATTATTATAGGTCTACCTATGAACTTTGCTCATGCTGATAAGTCTGATGCTCTGGCAGGTCTAGATAACTGTATATTAAAGAGCTGTCTTCTTGAAGTTGCTTCAAATCTTAAATTTAGGCCAATTGTCTTTTGACAATTTATCTGCAGAATTATTAAAGACTATTTTTGGTAGATTGTAGGCTAGATTCTATATTGGGCTGACAGAACATTTGTTACACTATGCGGTTATGTGGACAGTGTAATTTTCAATGTCATATCGAGTGACTGTGGGCGTCCCGGAATGGCAAACTAAAAAGTTGGCAGCCCTACCTGCCAGTCCTAGTAGGTATGACTGGTTCCCGAACCACAGGGCGCCTCCTATATATCTTTTCGCTTTGGAGACAATGCAGCCGAGCACCGAGTCGTGCCTAGCACACCGCAGCAGGTGAGTCCTCATGCAACTTTGAGAGATGTGAGCAAGTGTACCGAATGGTTTACACTTAGCATCACACTTCGGAGTCACTCTCTGGTTTCTGAGTCCACGATCGTCTACGTATCCGTGCAGCTGGTTCGCCAAGAGTCTTCTCACATCCTTTCCAGTTTCCAGCTGTTGACCAACCACTTTTACCACTTTATCGAGCTCAGTCAGTTTAGTTGAGGGAATATCAACTGCCTGCTGCCTTAATCGACTCTCCTGTCGATTTTTGAACAAAGCTTAAGGTAAGTTGTGTCTTACACAAGCCATTCGCGTCAGATCTGTAAGTGGTTATGCAGTTGGCTACACTTTGCAGCAGTAGCCTACAGTTAGAAAAGCTGCATAGGCCTATTGTATTGTTTTGTATTTATAAATTTATAATAAAATTTACACTGATGAGGATACGAAATGGAAGAACCCTTGCTTTTACTAACTGAAAATACGCATGGACTTTAGAAAGCAGGTAGCTTCATGGAGAGAATATTGGTTGTCTTGCAATATGATTGGAGATAATAAAACTATGTGATAAAGCGATAATAAATTATAAGGCATAAGTTGTCCCTTCATTTTGACAACTAAAGATCGTTCTTATATGCAACTAGATGATGACGATAATGATGATGATGACAATGAAGATGATGATTATGATGATTATGATCATTGTGATCATTGATTCATCATGATGATCATTATGATGATGTTGATGACGGTGATGATGGTAACGATGGCGGTGATGATGATGAATTGATGATGATGATGATGATTACGATTGTGATGATGATTACAATTGCGATGATGACGACGATAGTCATGATCATGATTATGTGTTGATGGTGGTGGTGGAGAAATTGTCGACGAAGATAAATTGATTCCAGATAATTTATGATTCCAAAATAGGATGGAAAATGGAGATAAATGGTTGGAAAAACTTGCTTCAGAATACATTGTCGGTGCATGCCAGTTGCTTCCAAAGTCGAGGGCTGCTTCTGATCGCAACCTAGATTCAATTTTGCATTCGCGCTATGTGACAAAGACTTACCACGTGACGTGTGGTAGCAGTGAGGAGTTCTATATCCGACCGCTGAATCCATGCATCGGCGACGTTGATGATCTAGAAGTCATCGCTGATATTCTGGTCTTTGTAGAAGAATCTAAAGAGATACCCAAGCCGTGTTGGTCTATGCTAGCCGATACGATTACGTGCTACAAGATTGAGTCGTGCGTAAATTATCCAGGTTTTGTTCGACTTCGAGAGTTTGGGAAAATGAATTATAATTGGAAATGCAATAACTATGACTTTGTCGATACATTTTGCCCACATAAAATTACGTACATCAAGCTTGTTCACGATGTTGATATTGAAGGTTTTGTCTTTCCGGTAAAAGGTCCAGCAGTAATGTGTCATTCCTACGAAGATTATTATTTTACGTCTTTGGAGTATGAACTTGTGGCAAGTTTTTGGTGCCCGCAGTGGCCTAGAGAAGCCCAAGGTTGGCCTCGGCGGCATAGAGCTAATGGATGGCCGACGATTGATACAATTTCCGAAGTTGTACAACAAGGTTGTCATGTTGTACATGCTCAACATCGTTCTTGCAGAGACGATAAATATCAGTGGAGATTGTCATTTTCAGTCGCAGAAGTAATCTTACTTCGGAGTTGGAGTCAGATTCAGCAGATTGTCTATCATTTGCTCAGATTCTTGGCCAAGAAAGAACTGATACAAAAGGATTGTCCAAAGGAAGATGAGGTTCTATGTACGTATCACTTAAAGACTTTGATGTTATGGACTTGTGAAGAGATGTCTCAGGAGTGGTGGATTTCCACTTCTGTTATTGCGATCTGCAGCGAATTGTTGCAAAAACTTTCAAAATGGCTTAAACGGCAATACTGTCCGAACTATTTTATTCCCGAAGCAAATTTATTTCACGAACCATCGACTTCAATCATGGTTCTCGATTGGACTGAAGCACGACTGAGCGAATTCTGCAATATTGGCTCTCTGTGTAATTGGTTCGCGAGAAGTTACATAGGGCCATTCATTCATACACATTTTGTAGTTGACAGTGCATTGAAAGTGACTCTCCGAGAGCTCTTTGAATTTCGGGAAGAGTTAAAGTTCGAATCGGTGGATTGCATGTTTTCGCTTGTGTTTATACATTGCCATATATTTGCTCTAGATATATTTAGAAAGAACGGCTTTCGACCACGATTCTGTTTGGGTTATTCGCATCAAGTAAAAAACTCTTATTTGTTGGCTTACAGTACAGTGTCAACACATCCAATATCGTGGAAAGTTGGGTGCTTCGAACATATTGATGCGGCATTGTATAGTTTGAATGCTACGTATTGTTTAGAGTGTATGAAAATGACATGGAATTGCATGAAGTTTCTTGATTTTGTCGAAGGAATTCTCTTGAAGTCTAAAATCGTACGTTGTCGTTATCATATATTCCCTAGAATATTCACAGCAGAAAGAATTGAGTTTAATTTTGTGCGATCGCAAGAATACATGGAAAATATAACCGGATCAAATAGTCATTCGGAGTTTCAGCTATTGTCACTGATGTCGAAAGAGTTTCTTAGAAAGACTCTTGAGTCTGACGATTCTCAATCCAATGGAATAGCACCAGTAGCTTTGGTCTACCTGGCTGCTATTCATTTTGCAACGTCAGATTATCAGCGAGTGACAGATCTGTGCTCAGCTATTTTGTTGGATCGAACGACCCATACGGAAAATGAAACATTGAATGCAAGCTGTTTATTCTTCATTGACGATGTTGCTAGAATAGTTGGATTATGTCTGCTTCACAAGAAATTGGATCAAAAGGTGACGTTTTATGAGAAGCACGTTTATCTCGACCTACGTATTACACCAAAGGTTTTCGCTCAATATCTGACAGTGGTGCTAATATCTGACGAAAGGATTTCTGGGCAATTGAAATTGAATACTATTTTGCCTCCTTCATCATTGCCCTTTGACAGATTTCTGTTGGTTATAACAAAGCGAAAGTTCCGTGCTTCAATGAAGCCAGGCGTTTGTTTCATAGCTCCGAGAGACTGCGTATATCGCAGAACGAATTCATTGATAGCAAATGCGAATTGTAGTGTGGATCCTTTGCCAATAAAAGAAAATAGGCCTATAATTATTGATGCCTTGACGGAATACGCCTTGGAAAATCTGACATCATTTTACAGTTTGATTTGCAATGATTACGATATCCAGTGCAACACAGGTGACTGTTATCAGGCTCTATACCATTATAAGTGTCACCGATACGATGAGGTTTTGAATTTATGCAATCGAATTCTTAATGAGCCTCACCTGCAGACAGATTTGAAAGAGTTTGCATTTGCAAATGTTTTGGTATTGCCACCGCTTGACTCTTTGTTCGATAGAGATGTACAGTGTTTGCTTGGATTTCACACACTCTTCTATTTCTTATCGCCTCTGAATGGTGAAATGAGTAAATATGAGGCAACGCACAAGTCGTCCTTTGCGCACTTTTTTGCCCGACACGTGTGTTATAAAAAGGATCATTTTTCGTTGGCTTTTCTATATCGTTCTTCCATTAGAAGTCAGTATTTTCTTGGGAGACATTTCATTGCAAAGTATTTGAAACTGAAATCTTGCATCGACTGTAATTATCCGTGTAGAAAAATAATGGTCGAATTTTCTGCCATGAAATGTAATTTTCCGTTCGAGAGTTTGATTCGCCAGTTTGCGTTCCACAAATTTTGTAAAATGTATAGATCTATGTAATTTCGAACTTT
>OX457037.1:15264352-15270104 GCA_949752735.1 Lumbricus terrestris | reverse complement strand
CTCTCTCGCTCTCTCTCTCTCTCTCTCTCTCTCTCTCTCTCTCTCTCTCTCTCTCTCTCTCTCATCTGTCTGTCTGTCTCTCGCTCTCTCTCTCTCTCTCTCGCTCTCTCTCTCTCTCTCTCTCATCTGTCTGTCTGTCTCTCTCTCTCTCTGTCTGTCTGTCTGTCTCTCTCTCTGTCTATGTCTATACATTGACATGTTCTTCGTTTTTTAACTGGTTCCCGAAGCACATATTTTTTGCTTGCTCACAACTATTTTCCTTTCTCTGGGTCTTTCGGCTGAAAGAGCCTCTGATTAGAGTGCACTGCCATAGGCGCTTTATATTTATGGATACAATACAATACAACAGACAATCTTTTCACAAGACCATTCACATCAACCATCATGGGCATGACTTCCTCGTTCGATGACGACGGCGTTACTTATGTGGGCAACTACAGCAACTATATTCTGGCTTTTGTTAATTTATTAACGACTGAAAAAATTGATATAAATGGCAGTAACCTGCCGCGCAGTTATGTTCAATGCTGGCTGAAACATAATTATTATGGTGCGTGGTTAGGCATTGGTGACGTGTGCTTGACTAATGAGAACGAACAAATAATAATTATCGCGAATATTCATAATCATGATCATAAATCATCATAGCACATGCACTAATCGTGTACAAGTTGAGCACCTCTAATAGAAAAAGTATTTTCGGTTGCAGCTGGTGGGCTAAAAGAAAATGGACATTGTATTTTATCACACAATCATCTGTGAGTCTAAAGCAATTATGTTTGTCAATAATTTTCGTAGCGCCTTTTCATTATTACTTTCGTGTAACCTTACCGAGTCCGTCATGTGTTCAGATAGTCGGTCTACCATTTAGTGTACAGGAAGCTAAGGCCTACACCGAGAAACTACCTTGTCGAGTTCAGTCAAATTCGATGCGGGAATATAACCTGCTTGATTCCTTCATTGACTCTCCGGTTGATATTTTGAACATAGCTTAAGGTAAGTTGTTTCGTAGTCAGGCCATTCGTGTCAGATTTGTAACTACGTTGTGCAGTTGGCTAAACTTGTGCCACAGTACAGCTAGAAAAGCTGCATAGTAACTGATAGAGATGCGAAATGGATGAACCCTTGCTTTTACTAGCTGAAAATATACATGGACTTTAGAAAGCAGGATGAGAAAATATTAGTTGTCTTGCAATATGATTGGAGATAATAAAACTATGTGATTATAAAGAAAAAGGTTCCTGATAGAAAATTTTTGATTTTCCTTATCAGTAGTCCAAATTCTTAAGACACAGCCAGATGTTTTCATGATGATTAATTTCTATGGCTGACAATTAAAGAAAACGGCCTGTATGCCGTAATCAAATTAGTCGCATTACCTGGTACTACATTATGCTGAACAGCAACCAAAAAGGATACGAGGGCATAAAGCGACAATAAATTATAAGGCATAAGTGTTCTATTCATTTTGACAAAAAAGGATCAGGGGTTCTCAATCTGTGGTACGCGTACCTCCGGGGGTACGCCAGGCGCCGGTAAGGGTACTAAAAAAAGCTCAAGAAAAAAGAGTGTATGGACTTTGGTTCATCTTTATTTGATTAGCAATGAATTTTAACGTTGCAACATATAACAGCATCGTCATTTCTTTCTTTCACAATTATAATTAGACTCACATAATTTGTTATACAATGCATGCAACATATTTATGTTTAGGCCTGCCACTATAATGTTGAAACACATAATGTATAAATGGTTGAAAGTGCCAAAGCCAGAAATTCTCAGCCTATATATATATATATATATATATATATATATATATATATATATTGTTATGCGTTAGTCTAGTGATGATAGAATAAATTAGGCCCCGGGTTGAAATAACATATGAGTTTAATGACAAGAGCAGTATGTACAGCGAAAATAACACAATACCTTCTACAGAAGAAACCGGACAACCCGGCAATCACCGTGCACCGTAGAAAACGACGTCAAATGTCAGCCAGTCTAACAGAGACATCTGCAGCCGAACATCACACTCATTCAAAGGAATATCACCCTCGTAGGCGATGCAGACAATGTAGAAAGACACAGAGGTCCAAACGCCCAAACCAGGCAACGAAACATCAACCAGAAAACGAAGCGAACGGCGCTTCCACCAGAAAACGGACCGTAGTCCAAAACCACAGCGCACAATTGTCTAACCAGCCTATGTTAGCCATGAATTTATACAATGGCAACATGATTCGCGCCAAGCCCATCCCTGCTCTCAAAGTTTACAAACGCAGGTGCTCGATTAATATCTGATCATAGCAGCAGAGTTGTCCTGGGCATGACGTTAAACTGCATCCATCCTCCGCCACAGGGAACCAACAACTTCCCTGTGCCGGTCCTAAGCCCGGACAAAAGGAGGAAGGTTTGCCAGATGGGTGGCGATACACTGGCAGTAAAAGACCCAGACGATTGAAATCCGCAAAAACCACTACACAAGTGACATAGCGGCCCAGATGCTCCAAGGTGTCATGATGTGGAGCAGGCATGCACAGGTCGGTCAGGACAGACTGGTGGAGAGAGTCGGAGAAGAGAGCATGGGACACATACGGGCATTGACCCAGTTGTCCTTCATGCCTTTCTCCCATATTCTCTTCAATCAGATAAGGTGGTCCAGCTGCTTCAAGATGTTAATGGTATGGGGCAGACTTGCTGACCGGACCGGTTGAAGCTGGGTAACATGACGCGAGACAGACTCAGACAGAGAGTGGCGTCGGACTCCTACGGGCACTGTGCCTAGGGATATTGATATTGATATAATATATAGCAGCAGAGCGCGTTAAAGACACAAGCTGTTTAACAATATATAGAACTGAAATAGCGGATAGCTGAATTTGCCTAAGGATTAATTTCTTGGTCTAGCTTTCAATTTTGCGATTCCTTTCAGCACGTCATATCTGGGTGAAGCTGGTTTTTAAACTATGCTTGCCATAAAAAAACATGGGGTAAATTGCGTTTGAAATTGACAAATATTAAACCATATTTTAAAAAATCTGTGATAGTCTAAACAAGCCCACAGCACTATAGGTTGACTATTTCTAATAAGACTGAGGTTTTAGACCAATTTTTTCGCATAAATTTGTTGATAAAATTATATGATTCAAAAATATTTTGCTCCGTATATAGACTCTGATAAACGTAGTCACCAATAATTAAGTGAACTTTCAGTTGTCACTGCAAGGGGAACTTCGCAATGGCATTTTGTTTCTGATATGACTTTGCTGGGGCCCGGGGGTACGCCATCATCCGATGATGATGATGATGATGATGATGATGATGATGATGATGATGATGATGATGACGATGACGATGACGATGACGATGACGATGACGATGGCGATGGCGATGGCGATGGCGATGGCGATGGCGATGACGATGACGATGACGATGACGATGACGATGACGATGACGATGACGATGACGATGACGATGAAGATGAAGATGAAGATGAAGATGAAGACGATAATCATGATTATGACATTGTGGGATGGTGGTGGAGAAATTGTCGACGAAGATAACTTGATTCACGATAATTTAGGATTCCAAAAAAGATGAAAGATGGGGGATAACTGGTTGGCAGAAATTGCTTCAGAATTCATTGTCGGTGCTTGCCAGTTGCTTCCAAAGTGGAAGGGTGCTTCTGATCGCAACCAAGATTCAGCTTTGCCCTCGAGCTACGTGACAGATTCTTATTACGTCGTGATGTGTGGTAGCAGTGAGGAGTTCTATATCCGACCGCTGAATTCATGCGTCGACGACATTGATGATCTACTGATCCTCGCTGATAAACTGGGCTTCGTAGAAGTATCTAAAGAGATACCAAAGCCGAGTAGGACTATGCTTGCCGATACGATTACGTGCTACAAGATTGAGCCATGCTTAAGTTATCCAGGTTTTGTTGAACTTCGAGAATTTGGGAAAATGAATTATAATTGGAATTGCAAAAACTATGAATTTGCCGATTCATCTGACCCAGACATGTACATGATGTTTGAAATCAGAGCTGGCGAAACTGTTTTAGATGAGAATGGGTGCAAGTCACTGGTAAAAGGTCCAGCAATTGCGTGTCAATTTTACGAAAATCATGGTATGTCGCTGATGCGTGATATTGTGACAAGTATTTGGTGTCCGCAGTGGCCTAGAGAAGCCCAAGGATGGCTTCGGCGGCATAGAGATAATGGATGGCCGACGATTGATACAATTTCCGAAGTTGCACAACAGGGTTGTCATGTTGTACATGCTCAACATCGTTCTTGCAGAGACGATGAATACCAGTGGAGATTTTCATTTTCTGTCGCAGAAGTTATCCTACTTCAGAGTTGGACTCAGATTCAACAGATTGTCTATCATTTGCTCAGATTCTTGGCCAAAAGGGAATTAATACAAAAGAATTGTCCAAAGGAGGATGAGGTTTTAAGTTCGTATCATTTGAAGACGCTGATGTTATGGACTTGTGAAAAAATGTCAACGGAATGGTGGAATTCTTTTTCTGTTATTGCCATCTGCAGCAAGCTGCTTGAAAAGCTTTCAGAATGGTTAGCACGGAGATACTGTCCGAACTATTTTATTCCTGAAGCAAATTTATTTCACGAGCCCTCGACTTCAATCATACTTAATTGGACTGAAATACGACTAACCGAACTCTGCAATAGTGGCTCTCTGTGTAATTGGCTCGTGGGAAGTTACATACGGCCATTCATTCAAACATATTTCAAAGTTGACAGTTTAACGCAAAAAACGCTTCTAGAGCTTTTTGAACTTAGGAAAGAGTTAAAGTTCGAATCGATAGATTGCATGTTTTCGCTCGGATTTCTAATTTGCCATTCTTTTGCTCTAGATATATATTTAAATAAAGACTTTCGACCCAGATTCTGTCATTCGTATCGAGCAAGAAAGTCTCTTTTGTTGACACAAGGTGTAGTGTCAGCACTTCCAATACCGTGGAAAGTTGTGTGTTTCGAGCATTTTGATGCGACATTGTATAGCTTGAATTTTGCATATTGTCTAGAGTACAGGAAAATACGATGGAATTGCAAGCAATTTGTTGATATTGTCGAAGGAATTCTCCTAAAGACTAAACTTGTACGGTGTCATTATCATATATTTCCTAGAATATTCACAGCTGAAGGAATTGGGCTTCAATATGTGCGATCTCAAGAATATATGGAAAATATATCCGGATCAAATAGCCAATCGGAGTTTCAGCTTTTGTCACTGATGTCGAAAGAGTTTCTTAGAAAGACTCTGGAGTCAGACGATATTCAATTCAATAGCATAGCACCAGTAGCTTTGGTCTACCTGGCTGCTCTTCACTTTGCAACGTCAGAATACCAGCGAGTGCTGGACCTCTGCTCAGCTGTCTTTCTGGATCAAACGACTCACACTGAAAATGAAACTTTGAACGCAGGTTGTCTTTTCTTTATTGACGATGTTGTTAGAATAGTTGGATTCTGTCTGCTTCATAAGAAATTGAATAAAAAGACGGCTTTTAACAAGAAACACGTTTATCTCGACTTACGTATAACACCAAAGGTGTTCGCCCAGTATCTGACGGTAGGCATAATATCTGCCGAAGGAATTGCTGGGCAATTGAAATTGAATGCCATTTTGCCACCTTCAACATTGCCCTTTGACCGATTTCTGTCGGCTATAGCGAAGCGAAAGTTCGGTACTTCAATGAAGTCAAGCGTGTGTTTCATAGCCC
>OX457037.1:15251852-15259352 GCA_949752735.1 Lumbricus terrestris | reverse complement strand
GGTAAAATTCCACAGAATGCTCGCTTTATCAGCGCTTACACTGGGCTTAGGAAGTTGGACATTGGGCCGTCTAACCATACGCGTGTTTTCTATGCTGTTTGATGTATGTCGCTGTTGTTGTTGTTTGTGTCTTGCCCGCATTGCACGAAATCCATTGGAACTCAAGGTCCAAGAGTAAATATCATCGGTGACTAAGTCCAAATGGGGAGCTGTGTTTATCGATCGAAGTATTAACAGGGATTAATGATCTACCACTGCAGGTCTGATAAACCGATGGACTGAGCGAGCGAGAGGATGGATGAACCGATGGAAGAAGAAGGGACAGATGACAGATAAACGAAAGGTCAGATAAATAGATGAATAGATGTTCGGTTGGACAAAGCTAAGGATGAAAGGTTAACGGATTGAAAGATCGAATGGATGGATAGATGAATGTATGGATATTGGATAGGTGAACGGATGGTCAGATGAACGGATGACCGAAGAGAAAGATGAATGATGAGCGAAGTTTCAGAAGGATGGATGAATAGACAGAACTGAGAGTGGCTTTACGAAGGAACCAATACTGAGGCGGACAGTGGTGAGACTCTTTGTCCACATTTTTTTGTTGACCTTTTTTCTGTTGAACTACTGTTCTCAGTATTCGCTGTATGCAGATGTAAAAATTGTACTAATGCATATTGGCCTAAATGTTAAACACGCGACCCGGCTTAGACCCGGCAAAGCCAGGTCACGAAAATCAATTCCGGTTCGCATGCTTGGACAGACCAGGCTCACTTTCAGTCCTGTAAATAGATGACCTGATGTACGTAGCAGATGAATGAGAAACGAAGGGTCAGAAGGAAGGATGAATACTTGAATAGATGAACGGATAGAATTTTGGAAAAGCTACAGATGAAAAGTTAGCGGAGGGTCAGAAAAAATGGATGAAAAGATGAACGGATGGATAGATGAACGGATGGATAGATGAACGGATGGATAGATGAACGGATGGATATACAAACGGATGGATAGACGAACGGATGGATAGCCGAACGGATGATCGGAGAACCCGTAAGTGATCAGAGAGATGAGAAGAGGGATAGAATGATGAACGCTTGTTCGGATCAAATCAAATCAAATCAAATCATTTTATTTTGTAACCAGTCACTTTTTTCACAGTCAAACAAAATCACATGTAACATATTCAAATAGGAATGGCCACAAGAATGGGTCCTGAAGGGATCACTGACCCAGCTAATAGGGACACCTACGAATGATGAGCGAAGTTTCAGAAGGATGGATGATGAATAGACAGAACTGAGAGTGGTTTGACGACGGAGCCAAATCTGAGGTGGACAGCGGTGAGACTCTTTGTTCGCATTTTTTGTTGTTGACCATTTTCTGTGGAACTACTTTTTTCAGTATTCGCTGTATGCAGATGTAAATATTTTGCGAATGCATATTGGCCTAAATGTCAAACACGCGACCCGGCGGAGACCCGGCAACGGCAGGTCACGAAAATCAATTCACAATACGTACTTGTGAAACAAAGAGATGGAACGGCCGACAATTGCTATTAATTAAGAGATCAGAGGAGTGAGAGAGAAAGAGAGACAGACAGACAGACAGACAGACAGACAGACAGACAGACAGCCACACAGACAGACTGTGAGACAGAGACAGTGAGGCAGAGAGGCAGAGACAGACAGAGGCAGAGACAGACAGAGACAGACAGAGACAGACAGAGACAGAGATAGACTGAGGCTGGCGGATATACGGATGGCAGTACGAAAGGATGGATGAATTCAACGGACGAAAGACAATGACGATAGATGTTGGCTTGATGAGGACGAGGATGAATATGACGTAATACCTCGCTCTTATCACTAAGTGTAGACCTACGATTTACATCCGCTTTCTTTTGCTATGCCGTTGAGAAATATTGATTATATATGGGATGCATTAAGAGGTGCCACGGGAATCGAAACGTACAATTAAACTCATCAATTATAGCAGAGAACAAAATTCCACAAATGCTTACAGCCACTCCGTTTATTATCACCTTAGAGTAGCGCTATAAAAATTTGCGATCGCACTCTTAATCCAGGATGCGCTTGAAGAACAGCGGAAGCGGATTTTGTTTTGTTTTTATTGACAATGAGATATTACGCAACACATTAGCGATGAACAAATAGATTTATTATGATCACGGAGATCATAGGGAGAAAGGTTGAAAGGGAGCAGAGCGAACTTCGCAATTACTTAACTCCGTCAGGACTTACTTGTACTCTGGCAATGCCAGCCCCATGCCTGGATAAAGGAGGAGGTTCTTTGTCATCACAGTGTGGCTAAACTGCAGCTGCTACTATTTTAATATGCACTATATACTTGCGTCATGAACTTGCTCCTACAAACAATACGCATCGAAACAACATGCATTGATGCAGCTGATGTGAATGAACGAACGAACGAATGAATGAATACACGAATGAATGAATGAATAAACAAATAGATGAATGAATTAATGAATGAATGAATGAATGAACGAACGAACGAATGAATGAACAAATAGGCTCTTCACTTCACTGAAACTGTCCTGTTCTCTCCATTTTCCTACATCTGCTCTTCCGTTGACAAAGCGGAACTTATCCTGCTAAGTGCTTGCGATGCCTCTGCCGCTTTTGAGATCGTTGACCATCACATTTTATTGCAGGGCCTCGAGACTTCATGTGGTGGTATATGTATGCGAGGTTCTATGGCTTCAGTCTTATCCCTCCGACAGCTCACAAATGGTTTTCTGTGGAGACACTTGAACTCTTGTGTCAAGGTCAAATTTGCTGTTCCTCAGGACTCAGTATTATGTCTTCTCCTCTGCCTCCTGTATTCTTCTGACATTATACAGCCATATTCTTCAAACACTTGTCAACTGTCACCTCTCTGCTGATGCTGATGAGGTGCAGGCGTTCGACCATGGTCTTACATCTGCTCAGGGTGTTCACGTTTCTCGCATTGATGCACTCTCTCGAGATCTGTACCTCTGGATGCATTCCAACCGTCTTTCACAGAATTCCAGCAAACCGAAGCTCTTAATATGATCTGACACTCGACAACAGCTTATCAAGCTCGACTTTCCTCTTCTTGCCGAGACATTACTGTCTTTCATCTTCCAATCTAGTGTCTGTGACCTCCGCGTCATTCTCAATGGCATGTTCACATTTTTCCTAACACATCACCAATCCTACTCGGGTATCCGGACGCGCCGGACATAGATAGACCTTCCTCGTTGAATGACGCAAAAAGCAAGCATATGCCATATAATATATATCACGAGACTTTGACATTATTATTATTTACCAGGACTGGTGGCGCTATTGTGAAACAAAATAAATCAATCGATCGCAAATTCATTTGGGATTACATAGAACTAAATTCGGTTACGATATTCCAATGCTTTTCAAGATACTAACATGAAAACGCTTGGGTCCGGGCGGACTCCAGCTTGGCATTCGTGTACCAAAAAGTACCTTGGACACTTAAGTGTTAACTGGTTCCCGAGGCACATCTTTTCACTATGTATGTATGTATGTATGTATGTATGTATGTATGTATGTATGTATGTATGTATGTATGTATGTATGTATGTATGTATGTATGTATGTATGTATGTATGTATGTATGTATGTATGTATGTATGTATGTATGTATGTATGTATGTATGTATGTATGTATGTATGTATGTATGTATGTATGTATGTATGTATGTATGTATGTATGTATGTAATACATACATACATACATACATACTATGTATGTATGTATGTATGTATGTATGTATGTATGTATGCATGTATGTATGTATGTATGTTAGGGTGTCCCAACAAATATTTTTCTAGAAACTTGAAATGCAGTCCCCCTAAAAAGTTTCCATATGGTCCCATAATAACACCTGTAAAGTTTTATGACACTAAAAAAATATTTAGGGGTGGCTCAAGCCGCCCAAATTTAACCCATATTGGCATAATTTGCGCCTGATGTGTCCAACTTCTAAATGCCTTTATATCCCAATCGTTGATCCTATTATAACAAATTTACTACCCTTGGAAAGCTCGTGAATGGTAGAATTAACAGGTATTTAACTTTATTGGATACAATGGATATTTTGGGCATAGTCTTATGCTCAAAAAATGCAAAATCGAGAAAAATTTGAGATTTTTGAACTTTGGACACAATATCAGTGCACACACAACTAATCATTGGGAGTAGTCATTACAAACTCTTGATAATGTAACAAGTCGTGGTTTTAGCTCCTCCATACCTTCATCTGCTTCATAGTAAGAAATTCTGAGGGGGCTGTGAGGTTCAACCCCTATTTGTCCTAGGACCACACAGTAAAGTTTTAATTGCACACCCCATGCAGCTACACAACAAATCAACGTCTGGACCGTTATTTTTTTACTATTCTCATACTGATCTGCTGATTCTACATCACTGCACTCAAATTGTTCTTCAGTTCTACGTTCTACATTTACACATGTCAACAAGATTGTCACAATTGTGGTTAGAAAACATGTGCCTGTGTTTTTCGACAACCTGTACGAGAAATTGTCTCCGATCTACGTTCTTCGTTATCGTTGAGCTGAAATTCTGTATCAAAGCTGCGTCATGTTTGTTCAGCACAGTCATTTACACAGACCAACGTTATGAAAAATCACACGTGGTCTTATACGATTGGCTATCTCGCCACTCTTTCACCGAAAGATCGAGAAAACTATATTTGAACGCAGCATGGTTTGGGAAAAACTTTTAGGAAGAGATAACCCCGTTATTCCACATTAATGAGAACTCACTGAAAGAACAGAGAGAATTGCTATCTCTTATATCTTAGGTGCTGGTATACCAAGAATGATGTTGCATCATTTTCAGACTTGTCATCTAGAGCAGCATTGCCAGAATTATAAAGCTATGGATTAATTCAAAGAGAGCAGTGACTCTACATGAGAACACCGCCTGACTGTAGATGTCAATCACAAATCTGAGACTTGTTTGGGTTGGATGCCCTGTAATTCACGGTCGTCAACTGTATATGTGATTCGTTTCCATCATAAAGCAATTAGATCTATATTGCCTTACCCATCCAACTTGCTCTGTGATGGCAACAGGCTTGCGAAATGCTACCGAATTGTTCAATCCAACCATGAATACCAAGAGTTTTGAAAATTCTTGATAGTCATATTTCGAGTATGGCCACGCTAAAGCTGTTCAGTAATGAATTCTTATGATTTGTTAGATGCAGACTGCAGTAGCATTGGTCGAGGGTTTGGTTGATGGTGAACCAGATTGGAGCATTCATCTTTAAATGGCTTGCAGAGCTTAATTACAGACCATTGATGGACAAATTTTTACCAAGGACACAAAGAATGCACCAGGCAACTGGACTTAAAAGATTTCTGTGATGTTAACAAGATGTTACGACTGATGGCTGATGTAGAAGGGTGCAAGGCATTGCAAACTCTATTTAATATGCAGTTATTGAAAGCCGTTGTCTCAAAGCATTTGCCAATAATTAGGCCTAATGCATCACACTTTCACGACTTCAAAAGGTTCAAACTGCAACCGTTGATTCCTGTCCTGGTCCAGAGGTCAACTTTAGCACACCAACATGTTTGTAGGCTACTTCCACCAACTAGAGAAAAATCAGACTGACAATCTGTTAACCTTATTCATTTCTACTCCACTGATGATTGCCATGTGGAGGTAGCGACCTGCAATCCTAGTGCACGACATTTACATCATTCGTTTGCTCGAGAGCTTAACTGTCGTCCTTATGCTTGAAAAACCTCATTCGCAAATACAATAAGGTTGCATATTTGTAGATTTTAGTATTTCAGAGCAATATAAGGTTATTAAGCAATACATAAGCACGCTAGTGGGATCAAAGTGTGGACCTCCGAAAATTTCAAACTCATAGGCCTATATGTCGCACGTATAATTTGTGACAACTTACACATATTATATGTGAGCTTTGAGCGGCCTCTAAATATTTTCAAAATGTCCAGAAATTTGGCAGGTACTATCATAGGACCATAAGGAAACTTTTTGGAGGGACTGCATTTCAAGTTTCAAGAAAAATATTTTTCCTGTGCAATCGTGGGACACCCTAATGTATGTATGTATACAATGTTATACATGCACGTATGTATGTATGTGTGTATGTATGTATGTATGTATGTATGTATGTATGTATGTATGTATGTATGTATGTATGTATGTATGTATGTATGTATGCGCACTTGTTATAGCGCCCCTTCAAGCTCCCTACTCAGAGGCGCTCCCGACTACAGAGCGGACACTGCATCGGAGTTTCACCCCGAAGCGCTGAGCAATTGCGAGTGAAGGACTTGCCTAAGGTCCCTACGCGGCGACTTGAAGTGGATTCGAACCTCAATCCTCAAACCTTCCAGCTTCAGGGCAACGACGCCAACACTACACCACCGCGCCCCACAACTATAGCTCACGACTGTTTCCCTTTCTCTGGATCTTTCGATTGGAAGCGCATCTGATTGGTGTACACTGTGAGAGGCGACTTTCTCGTTCGATGGCGATGACGACGGCGTTTTATTACATGGGCAACTAGAGCAACTATATAATTATATTGTGGCGTTTGTTAATTAGACCTAACGACTGAAAATATACATGGTAGTATAAAAATTATAATAGTGCAGTTATGTTCAATGCTGGCTGAAGCATATAATTATGGTGCGTGGATAGTCACTGCATAGATCTACGCGCGCTTAATGATTCTTGTTCACAGAGAAGAACAAAGTAGCCTAATAATAATTATCGCGAATGGGCTATTCGTCATAGTCACGATTATATTCATGATCATATATCATCGCTGCATTCGCACAAGCCTATTCATGAACAAATGGAGTATCTCTAATAGAAAAGTATTTGCGGTTGCAGCTGGTGGGCTAAAGGAAAATGGACATTTGGGCTCTTTTGTCTCACAGTTGTGAGTCTAAGAACAATATTATGTTTTTCATTATGCCTAATTTAATAGGCTACTGATTTTCATTATCACTTTCCTGTAACCGTGCGGAATCCGTCATTGTGTTTACATGTAAATAGTCGGTCTACCATTTGGTATACAGGACGTTTGCACTGAGAAACTACATATAGGCTAATAGCCCTCAACCGTCATATATAGTATAATTCCAACCTCTAATCATCCGATTGGGGTGTTCGCTCTTTTTAGCCTGTTGGAATTGCCAAAACTGGAGGTTGCTTAATCCCTCGCTGACTCAGGAACAGCGGGTTAATCAAGATCAGAGCCTACCCAGCTGATTAGGCCTTTCGACCATATTTTGCCTTTCGGGTCTAGCTTTGGACGACCCCTACATAAGCTCTGGGGCCGCCTGGGGATGACCTGTCATAAATGCAGTACCTGAGACTGGGGTCCAGCGAGCTGCACCGCCCATTCGGGTCGTCGATCTCGTGAAAGACTTATACATGTTCGGC
>OX457037.1:15241852-15246852 GCA_949752735.1 Lumbricus terrestris | reverse complement strand
TGCATGTATGTATGTATGTATATATGTATGTATGTACGCATGCATGTATGTATGTATGCATGCATGTATGTATGTATGCATGTATGTATGTTGTATGTATGCATGTATGCATGTATGCATGTATGCATGTATGCATGCATGCATGCATGTATGTATGTACGCATGAATGTATGTATGTACGCATGTATGTATGTATGTATGTATGTATGTATGAATGTATGTATGTATGCATGCATGTATGTATGCATGTATGTATGTTGTATGTATGCATGTATGCATGCATGCATGCATGTATGTATGTACGCATGTATGTATGTATGTACGCATGTATGTATGTATGTATGTATGTATGTATGTATGTATGTATGTATGTATGTATGCATGTAGGTATGTATGTATGTATATATGTATTTCTGTAGTATGTAGGTATGTATGTCCCGTCATGTGAGGTAAGACGCCCAGTCACGTGGGGTAAGACGCCCAGCCCCGTGAGCATCTTACCCCCAAGCAGTAGTAGTTACATTCCATACTCCTCGCCTAAAACGACTACTTCAATGGCAGGTTTAAGTTCAATGTAGCATACCTAAATAAGTATGAATCCAACAAAGCATGGATCTTTCGGAAAAAGCGAAACTAAGTAATTTTAACAAATTAATGAAAAATGGGAACCCTTAAATCAGCTTTCGCAAAAATCGATTTTTCTTGATAACGAGTGACCTGGTCACAGGGAAAACGAAAGTAGGATGTCTTTCAACCGGAAATACATAAAACTAAACGGTTCTAACTAAAATTTGGATTCGGCATTTCAGTTGACTGAAATAATGCCTATGGGCATCTTACCTCCCATGGGCGTTTTGCCGCACCCTCCCCTACGATATAAAGTGCAACACATGTGACTGTTATCAGGCTTTGTACCACTATAAGTGTCACCGATACGATGAGGTTTTGAATTTATGCAATCGAATTCTTAATGAGCCTGATCTGCAGACAGATTTGAAAGAGTTTGCATTTGCAAATGTTTTGGTATTTCCACCGCTTGACTCTTTGTTCGATAAAGACGTACTGTGTTTGCTTGGATTTCACACACTCTTCTATTTCTTATCGCCTCTGAATGATGAAATGAGTAAATATGAGGCAACGCACAAGTCGTCCTTTGCGCACTTTTTTGCCCGACACGTGTGCTATAGAAAGGATCATTTTTCGCTGGCTTTTCTATATCGTTCTTCCATTAGAAGTCAGTATTTTCTTGGGAGACATTTCATTGCAAAGTATTGGAAACTGAAATCTTGTATCGACTGTAATTATCCGTGTAGAAAAATAATGGTCGAATTTTCTGCCATGAAATGTAATTTTCCGTTCGAGAGTTTGATTCGCCAGTTTGCGTGCCACAAATTTTGTAAAATGTATAGATCTATGTAATTTCGAACTTTGTAATTTCTATGACACACAGACTTTTGTGATTTTTTCCTCGGCACACTTTATCACGCACCTAATCGTTATTTTAATCATATCGTGTAACCATAATTTGTAGGCCTAATTGCCTTGGGGCAATACGATTGATTTGAAAGTTGACTTGAGATGTGATTTTCAATTGAATCTGCCTTTTTCCCAGACGAATGCTTAATTTCTATTTCAGAATAGGTTATTGTTAAGTGCTTGCAATCGTAGTCACAGTGGCAGGCTAAGTTTCATTAACAAATTTCTAAAGTTCTTTTAAACGCGAAGCGTTGTGCAGTACTTGTTTATTACTCTAAAATCACTTACATTTGAGCATTCGGAATGGAAAAATTGACCGCAGATGGTAGCAAAATGTCTTCGGTATTTTTTAGTAACTAGTGGTCACCTCCCGCAATGTACAAATAATAACCTTTGACCATTGCAAACGTAAAAGAGCCCTTTGAATGGCCTTTCAGAGCGTGCATCTGCGTCAAACCGACTGTGTTATACGAAGCGGTGGCGCTATAGAACTTAGAAGTGGATATTCCTCCTCCTGCGAGGTCCTACGGCAGCTACCGACCGCTGCTGAGATCACCATGATTGGCGTATTTAGGCAAGGCTTCGCGTGTTCAAACCCCAATTAACAGCATAATTATAACCTAATTTGGGTCGCTTGTGTTTGCGCTCGCCATTTGAGCGGTCCGCGAGCTTCAAGCAAAAAGTCGCCGGTCCGTACGTAGCCTGTAGAAGTTTGAAAACCACTGACCTAGCGAACAGGCGAAGCTCAAGAGGGAGGCAATATTATTATTATGTTTCAATAAGCGCAACAGTGCCGCAACGATATAGGCTAATTTGTCTGCTATTATTGACTTGTTCTCATCATAATGGGCTCTCCGCCATCTAAGGTCCCCCTTTCTCACGACACTGTTTATATCAATTATAATTTAAATAAGCTTAGTGTCACTCTCCTCCTTCTTCCAGTCTTGGGACTGGCACTGACGAGCAGCGACGTAGTTGTCTGAAGTTCCCGTGCTAGTCCGAGATTTATATGTATACGTATAAGCCAGTACCAGAGAGCCAACCGCGTTCCGCAAACTTCCTAACCCATTAGTGCCTGATTTTTCAAATTCATCTCAAAATGTGAAAACTTTGCTGCAAATGATGAGTTTGGACAATACCTAACACAAATTCTGCAGAATTTTACCTTTTGGAACAAGTTTTTGAAGCATCACATTTTGGGGGACGCTAGGCACGAATGGGTACGTGAAGATTTACATTATGATATGTACAGATTATGTCACTCAAGACTGCTGATACAGTCAAGTTAAGAGAACAGGTAAATAAATTGCACTCGGAGTAACTTAAAATAAAATATATTTGCAAAATTTCAACAAAATGTCATGGTTGAATGCATTTATATGCCAAATTGCTCACATTTTGAAATAAATTGCTTACACGCAGTGAATCATAGTAATGCTGTTCATGTCTCAGATCAATATACTGTAGGCCTAGCAATGGCAACCAACACTGTTACAGAAAGCTTATAAAACAGTTACATGAAGCTTTTCAAGTGCTGAAGTGCTAGTGACTAGTCTTGTGTAGTAGCTTATTGGCCGAGACCTCCTTATGTGGACCGACATTTAATTTTTCTCAAACTTTCGCAGACTTTCATTCGCACCATGCATCTGAGTTACAACATATGGGATTTAGTGCTAAAGTGCAAGTGAAGTTCATACTTTCTGGTTCTTCCAGCCAGCTTATCCTTTCCCTGACAGACAACTATGTGTTCAAATCCATGCACTGGCCCTCACTTTCCTATTTTGTACATCTCGACCAAAGGAAGTGAAAATCTTCACATTTGTTGGCTTGTATCGTCTCAATAGTAGTATATTTTGTTCATTTGATGTAGCAGTCTCAGAGTGGCAAAACGGTTATAACATTAAATTACATCTTCAATGCAGATTTAATTTTATGTGAAATTTTGAAGTGGTGCCCCATTTTTGGGGACGCTAGGCACTAATAATACAGAGGCGAATGAGTTCAATAAGCGCATCAGTGCCGCAACGATATAATTGGTCGGCTATTATTGACTTGTTCTCATCATAATGGGCTGTCCGCCATCTAAGGTACACCTTTTAACGACACTGTTTATATCAATTATAATTAGTGTCACTCTCCTCCTCCCTCCAGACTTGGGACTGGCACTGATAATGCACGAGCAGCGACGAAGTTGTCTAAACTCTAAAGGTTCCCATGCTAGTCCGAGATTTATATCTCCGTAACAACCAGCACCAGAGAGCCAACACTCATACATGTACTCTTCCTAATTCTACAGAAGCGCATGAGACGTAGTCTATCTTTCAAAACCATTGTAGGCCTACATGTACATGTATAGCTTATTCAACCATTATGTATATACTGGTCTGCATTGATGTTGCCACCAGCAGCAGTTGCGGTTCAATCATCAATGATGTCATTGACGTACGCAACGCAATCCAGTTCCTCGCACAAAAGAGCAGACATCACCCGTTGAACGAATTCTTACGTAAATACCGCAGTCAACAAAACAAGTTTCAGACGAGACAACAACACAAAAAACGATGCCTGAGATTTTGTTGTTTTTGTCCTAAACCGGAGCCAGACGAATTATTCGGCGATGCTCCATAATATGCGAATTCGAGTAGAACCTGGAATTTTCCTATGATAATGCTGGCGATGGATGCATGTCACCCTGGCGAAAGGGACGCGGGCAAGGGCGGAAAGGAGGAGAAGGAGAGGGAGACAGAGGAGGAGCAGGAGGAGGAGGAGGACGAGGAGGAGGAGGAGGTGCATGTCTCGGAACCAACTGATTCTAAAACGGAATAGCTTACCGGTTGAATCGTAATGTATCCCTAATGTGCCATAACCAGCGATTCGCTGGGCTAGTTGTCCCAAAAATGTATGTATGTGTTCATGTATGTATGTATGTATGTATGTATGTATGTATGTATGTATGTATGTATGTATGTATGTATGTATGTATGTATGTATGTATGTATGTATGTATGTATGTATGTATGTATGTATGTATGTATGTATGTATGTATTAGGGTGGTCGCTAAAAATGAAAGTGGGAATTGATTGTTCCCCAAGGTGCCGTTTGGTTCCATTCTCCCCAGAAACATCACACAAAAAGTTGTAAGACAAAATATTAATATTTAGGACTAGCACAACGCCATCAAAGTTTTACCCTTATTATAGCAAGACTTCTAATGCTCAAAAGTAGCTATATGGCTGTAGTCAACCAGGAATCTTCAAACCAGGAATCAATTCAACTACCTGTAGTTGCTCCACACTTAAACATGATGATGCTACTGTCATCGTAATCATGATCATCAATTTATATAGCGCCACTTCAAGAAAAATTCCTCTAAGGCTAGAAAACCTGTATAACACACCGCATCACAGATAATATCTATCATATCTTATTTCTTTACAAATAGTACCTGTTTTACCTTGTCTTGATTGATTATAATAGCGTATTGTTCTTAGACTGCTACAGTAAGGGAACAGTAATAGTATAA
>OX457037.1:15219352-15236852 GCA_949752735.1 Lumbricus terrestris | reverse complement strand
ATGACGGGAAATGTTGGCTTGATGAGGATGAATAGGACGAAATACCTCGCCCTTATCACAAGTGTACGCTTTACATCCGCCTTCTTTGCTGTACCATTGAGAAAAATTGATTTAATATGGGATGCATTAAGAGATGCCACGGGAATGAAAAACGTACAATTAAACTCATCAATTACAGTAGGGAATAAAATTCCACAAATGCTTACGGCCACTCCGTTTATTATCACCTTAGAGTAGCGCTATAAAAATTTGCGATCGCACTCTTAGTCCAGGGTGCGCTTGACGAACAGCGGGAGTGGATTTTTTTGTTTTTTTATTGCCAATGAGAGATTACGCAACACATTAGCGATGAACAAATAGATTTATTATGATCACGGAGATCATAGGAAGACAGGATGAAAGGGAGCAGATGTGGGACGATGTGTCAAGATCCGGTTCTGTCTGCTTTCTTTTTCGTATCCTAGATGTTATAGCTAGGTATCTAATGTAGCACCGAAAACTACATAGATGCATGAGATGGACCTCATATTAGTAGGACATTGTAATCATAATTGAGCATCTTTACAGCACCACTGGGCTAATCAGCGGCGTTCTCTGCACTATCTAATACCACCAGGAGCTAGAGTTCATCCGCCTGTCCACTTCAGCATCCTCTCTTCATCCACAACGAACACTATGATCAAAACTCGAGCTTTGCCCTCATTGATCCTGTTACAGTACAGTAGAACCAGCGCTCTCCATTGACACGTTCTTCGTTATTAACTGATATCCAAAGCACATCTTTTCGCTGTTTTTCTGTTCTCTGGATCTTTCGCATTGTGAGGGCCACTGATTTATGTGCACTGTGAGAGGCGCTTTATAAATGTTTAGATACGATATAGGTCTACGATACAATTCACGGAATTTTCATAAGTCCATTCACAGCAGCCATCAGAAGCGGGCTTAGAACAACTACATTCTGGCTTTTGTCATTTAACGACTGGAGAAAACAAATACGTCATTACATTGCAGCCATGTTCATTGCGGAAACAAATGGTGCGTGGATACGCGTAGCCTATAATACTTGATCGTTGCCTTTTGTTCCCAGCGAAAGAGCAAATAATAATAATAATCGCAACCATGTAGTCATCATTGCTCACGCAATAATCATGAACAAATGGAGTAGGTAGCTATCTGTAATAGAAAAGTATTTGCGATTGCAACTGGTGGGCTAAAAGAAAATAGGCATAATATATGATATCTATTTTAGTGACGCTCTTTCATTATTACTTGCCTGTAACCTTACCGAGTCAGTCCTATGCTATCAGTCGGTCTACCATTTGGTATGCAGGAAGTTTGCACCGAGAAACGACCTTATCGAGTTCAGTCAATTTTGATGCGGGAATATAACCTGTTTGATTCCTTCATTGACACTCCGGTTGATATTTGAACATACACGTAAGCTTAAGGTAAGCTGTGTCTATAGCCGAGTCATTCTTGTTAGCTTTGTAACTATGTTGTGTAGTTGGCTACACTTTGTTGCAGTAAGCTACAGTTAGAAAAATGATAAAGATACGAAATTGATGAACAAATGCTTTTACTATGGCTGAAATATGCATTGACTTTAGAAAGCAGGTTACTTCATGGAGACAATATTAGAAGAAAGTATAGAACTATGCGATCATAAAGAAAAAGGCACCTGACAGGAAAATCATGATTTTCCTCATCAGTAACCCCAATTCCTGAGATATAGCCAGACGTTTTCATGAGGCGAAATCTTTGTTGGTCGGTGAAATTGCTAGTTGGCCTAAATTTATTCACTTGTGATTAATTTTTATGACTGACAATCAGAGAAAACGACCTGTGTACCGTAATCAAATTAATCGCATTGCGTTGTACTACATTATGCTGAAGAGCAAAAAAGAATACGAGGTCACAACTTATGGCACACGTTATCCTTTCATTTTGACAACAAAAGATCGTTCTTAGATGCAACATGATGATGATGATGATGATGATGATGATGATGATGATGATGATGATGATGATGATGATGATGATGATGATGATGACGATGACGATGACGACGACGACGACGACGACGATGACGATGACGATGATGATGATGACGATGATGATAATGATGATGGTATACGATGGCGATGATGATGACGATGATAATTATTCAAGATCATCATCATGAGAGTGACTATTACATTGTACCGGTGGTGAAGAAATCGACGACGAAGAAATGCGATAAAACAAAATTTCTGATTCCACAAGAGGATGAAGTATGGGGGATAATTGGTTGGAAGATATTACTTCAGAATTCATTGTCGGTGCTTGCCAGTTGCTTCCAAAGTCGAGGGTTGCTTCTGGTCGCAACCAAGATTCTGCGCGCTATTTGACGAAGTCTTATACTGTGCCGTGTGGTAGCAGTGAGGAGTTCTATATCCGACCACTGAATCCATGCGTCGACGACGTTGATGATCTAGAAGTCCGCGCTGACAGACTGGGCTTCGTAGAAGAATCGAAAGAGGTACCAAAGCTGAGCTGGTCTATGCTAGCCGATACGATTACGTGCTACAAGATTGAGCCATGCTTAAGTTATCCAGGTTTTGTTCGACTTCGAGTGTTTGGGAAAATGAATTACAATTGGAAATACAAACACTATGGATTTGTCGATAGATCCTGCTCTCAGCTTTATCTCAAAACTGACAAAATTGTTTTAGATAAGAATGGTTGTGCTTTATCGGTAAAAGGTCCAGCTATTGTGTGTCAATCATACGATGATTATCTGATGCATGATATTGTGACAAGTGTTTGGTGTCCGCAGTGGCCTAGAGAAGCCCAAGGTTGGCCTCAGCGACACAGGCATCACGGTTGGCCGACTACTGATACAATCTCCGAAGTTGTACAACAAGGTTGTCATGTTGTATATGCTCAACATCGTTCTTGCAGAGACGATGAACGACAGTGGAGATTGTCATTTTCAGTCGCAGAAGTAATCCTACTTCAGAGTTGGACTCAGATTCAGCAGATTGTCTATCATTTGCTCAGATTCTTGGCCAAAAGGGAATTGATACAAAAGAATTGTCCAAAAGAGGAGGAGGTTATCTGTACGTATCATTTAAAGACCCTAATGTTATGGACTTGTGAAGAGATGTCACCAGTATGGTGGAACTCCTCTTCTGTTATTGCGATCTGCTGCGAGTTGTTGAGAAAACTTTCAAAATGTTTTAAACGGAAATACTGTCCAAACTATTTTATTCCTGAAGCAAATTTATTTCATGAACCCTCGACTTCAATGATACTTAATTGGACTGAAATACGACTAAACGAACTCTGCAATAGTGACTCTCTGTGTAATTGGTTCGTGGGAAATTATATCCGGCCATTCATTCAGACACATTTCACAGGTGACGGTTCAACGAATGTAGGCCTAACTCTCCTCAAGCTCTTTGAACTTCGGAAAGAGTTAAGTTCCGAATCCACAGATTGCCTGTTTATGCTCGCATTTTTGCATTGCAGTTGTTTTGCTTTAGACGTGTTTAGAAGCGAAGACTCTCTAACGAGATTCTGCTTAGGATATTCGTATAGAGCAAGAAAGTCTTACTTGTTGACTCACGGTACAGTGTCAACGCAACCAATACCGTGGAAAGTTGTGTGCTTCGAACATATTGATGCGGCATTGCATAGCTTGAATGCAACATATTGTTTGGAGTGTATGAAAATGTCATGGAATTACAATAAATTTCTTGATTTTCTCGAAGGAATTCTCTTGAAGACTAAAATCGTACGTTGCTATTATCATATATTTCCTAGAATATTCACAGCAGATAGAATTGAGTTAAATTTTGTGCGGTCGCAAGAATACATGGAAAATTTAACCGGATCAAATAGCCATTCGGAGTTTAAGCTATTGTCACAGATGTCGAAAGAGTGTCTTAGAAAGATTCTGGAGTCTGAAGATTCTCAATTCAATAGAATAGCACCAGTAGCTTTGGTCTACCTGGCTGCTCTTCACTTTGCAACGTCAGAATATCAACGAGTGATGGATCTCTGCTGTGCTGTGTTGATGGATCAAACGACCCATATGGAAAATGAAACATTGAATGCAAGCTGTTTGTTCTTTATTGACGATGTTGTTAGAATAGTTGGATTCTGTCTGCTTCACAGGAAATTGAATCAAAAGGTGACGTTTTATGAGAAACACGTTTATCTCGACCTGCGTGTTACACCAAAGGTTTTCGCTCAATATCTAACGCTAGCCCTGATTTCTGCCAAAAGGATTTCTGGGCGATTGAAATCGAATACTATTATGCCACCTTCAACATTTCTCTTTGACCGATTTCTGTCGGCTATAGCAAAGCGAAAGTTCGGTACTTCAATGAAGCCAAGCGTTTGTTTCATAGCTCCGAGAGACTGCGTATATCGCAGAACGAATTCATTGATAGCAAATGCAAATTCTAATATGGATCGATTGACAATAGAAGAAAATATTATTAATGCGCTGACGGAATACGCTTTGGAAAATCTGACATCATTCTACAGTGTGATTTGCAATGATTATGATATAAAGTGCAACATAGTTGACTGTTATCATGCTCTGTACCATTATAAGTGTCACCGATACAATGAGGTTTTGAATTTATGCAATCAAATTCTTAATGAACCTGATCTGCAGACAGATTTGAAAGAGTTTGCATTTGCAAATGTTTTGGTATTGACGCCGCTTGACTCTTTGTTCGATAGAGATGTACAGTCTTTGCTTGGACTGCACACACTCTTCTATTTCTTAACTCTGAATGATGAAAAGAGTAAAAATGAGGCAAATGATGAGTCATCATTAGCGCACTTTTTGGCCCAAAATGTATGCTTTAGAGATGGTCATTTTTCATTGGCTTTTCAATATCGTTGCGCCGTCACATATACATGTAGAAGTCCGTATTTTCTCGGGAGACATTTCATTCAGTGGCGGCGCCAGGGGGGGGGCTGGAGGGGGCTAAGCCCCCCCTAGATGCGGCTCAGCCCCCCCAAACCAAAATGCGGAAAATGTCTATAACGGCTTATTTAGTAATAAGAAAACTAGACAATGATCAATGGCATCGAAATCTACTTGGAGAATGAAGTTAGCGACTTCATTTCTTGGCCTCAGTCTATGAAAACGGGTGACAAGTTTGCACCCTTACCTTTTGACCATACTACGGGACAGGTTTGCCGAAAATGTCGAAGAAACAACATGGCTCTTAGACACCTCGTTTCAGATTGAAACCGTTTTATAAGTATTAGACGTATAGAAATTTCGAAATTGCCTAGACATTCAAAAAGTGGTGCAAAGCTGTATTTTCTCTTGATTTTTCGCATAATTCACAAAATTAATCATCGTCACAAAAGAATGTTCAGGATTTTCTCCCTCCTGCAATCAACTACATGATCACAGCGTAGATGCTTGCGCCAGTGGCGTCGTCAGAGGGCTAGGGGTTATAACCTCTCAATGCGGCTCAGCCCCCCAAAGCAAAAAGCAGAAAATATCCATTACGGCTTATTTCGTAATAAGAAAGCTAGACAATGGTCAATGGCATCGAAATCAACTATATATATATACAATATTATATATATATATATATTAATTTGTATAGGTCATTTAATTCGTTGCATAGCAAATGCTACAAATTTAGTGAACCAGTTTTGTTGCATTTAGTAGCTGCCTAGTGCCTACTGTAAACCGTTTCTTCTTTATGGAATGGAATCTGTCATCCTTCCCAAAAGTGAGCTGAACTATTTAGAGTACACTTACAGCTCTGCAGTATGTAAAATTTTTAAAGTCTCCCATAGTAGTGTTGCATCTGTACTGCACATCATGCATGAAAATAATATTACAGACTGCTGATTATCCAGAATATTGCGTTTTATCCAGAAATGCCTTTGACACAACAATGTAGTTGTCAGATTTGCGTCATGTTTCTCTTACACACCTCAAATGTGCGCGCTCTTGTTATTTTCGGTATGATAATTATTATATTCTTGTTGTGTATACCACCACTGTCTGGGAATGTAGGCCTACGTTTGATATAATGGTCAACTAAAAAGTCCTAGTGCTATTAGCATATACATGTAAAACATTTGTGTTCAGATAATTATATGTATATATATATATATATATATATATACAAAAAATAATTGTGTGTATATATCTAAGCATGCTTATTTTTGTATTAGGGAAACTTAAACTGTTTTCTGTCATTAGTAATATGCAGGCAGATAATTATAATAGTGTCCTGTGAATGAGGTTGGACACCTTTATTGTGATTTATTTTTATTTGTGATTATATTAATTCAATGTCCAGGGTAACGGCTTCTGTTGTCATGGACCCTGGTCAAATCGGATCCATCCATTATTGTGATTACTTTTTTATTGTAAAATTTCTGAGTATTAACACTGTGTTGGACACCTTTATTGTGATAACTTGGAACTCGAGTCCGTGTCCATGGCCGACCTTTTATACGATAATACTGAATTACTCAACATTTTATTGTAAACTTTCTGAGTATTAATACTGTGTTGGACACCTTTATTGTGATAACTTGGAACTCGAGTCCGTGTCCGCGGCCGACTTTTTATACGATAATTGTGAATTACACACCATTTTATTGTAAACTGTATGAATATTAATGCTGTGTTGGACACCTTTATTGTGATAACTTGCAGCTGGAGTCCGTCTCAATGGTCGACTTTATATACGATAGTACTTAATTGCACACCATTTTATTGTAAAATTTCTGAATATTAATACTGTATTAGACACCTTTTATTGTGACAACTTGGATCACGAGTCTGCGTCTATGGTTGACTTTTTATACGATTATACTGAAATGCACACCATTGTATTGTGGAATTTCTGAATATTAATGCGCTGTTGGACATCTTTATTGTTATTTTTTTGTGATTATTTCAATTGAATGTCCAGGGTAACGGCCACTGTTGTCATAGACCCTGGTCAAATCGGATCCATCCATTATTATGATTATTTTTTATTCTAAAATTTCTGAGTAATAATACTGTGTTGGACACCTTTATTGTGATAACTTGGAACTCGAGTCCGTGTCCATGGCCGACTTTTTATACGATAATACTGAATTAAACCCCCTTTTTTGTAAAATGTATGAATATTAATACTGTGTTGGACACCTTTATTGTGATAACTTGGAACTCAAGTCCGTGTCCATGGTAGACTTTTTATACGATAATACTTATTTGCACACCATTTTATTGTAAAATTTCTGAATATTAATGCTGTATTGGACACCTTTTATTGTGACAACTTGGATCTCGAGTCTGTGTCCATGGTTGACTTTTTATACGATTATACTGAATTGCACACCATTGTATTGTGGAATTTCTCAATATTAATTCGGTGTTGGACACCTCTTATTGTGATAACTTAGAACTCTAGTCAACGTGGTTTTTGAGTGCTTGCATATCGGAATGTCAAAGACAATAGGGACTTGCATTCGGCACTCGCAGCTTCGCGCGATTGCAATATGACCGCCCTGGGAAGAAAATGTTCCAGTTGCGTCTCTGGGAGGGAGGAAGGCTTGGGGCTTCAGCCCCCCCAAACCTGAAATCCTGGCGCCGCCACTGATTTCATTGCGCAGTATTTGAAACTAAAATCTTGTATCGACTGCAGTTATCCTTGTAGAAGAACGATGGTTGAATTTTCTGCCATGAAATGTAATTTTCCGTTCGAGAATTTTATTCGCCAGTTTGCCCTCCACAAATTTTGCAAAATGTATATGTAATTTCGTACTTTTATAATTTCTATGACACACAGACTTTTGTGATTTTTACTCTCTGCACATTTAATCACGAACCTATTCGTTATTTTAATCATATCGTGTAACCAGAACGTGTAGGTCTAATTGCCTTGTGGGCAATACGCTTGATTTGAAAGTTGACTTGAGATGTGATTTTCAATTGTATCTGCCTTTTGTGTCCAGACGAATGCTTTAACTTTTGTTCCAGAATAGGTTATTGTTAAGTGGTTGCAATCGTAGTCACAGTGGCAGGCTAAGTTTCCTTAAAACATTTCTAAAGTCCTTATGCGAAGCGTTGTGCAGTACTTATTTATGACTATAAAATCACTTAGCCTACATTTGAGCATTAGGTATGGACAAACTGAAACTGGAGACAGTAGCAAAGCGTCTTAAGTATTTTTTGGTAACTAGAGGTCACCTGCCGCAATGCATACAAAATTACCTTTGACCATTGTAACGTAATAAAGCGCTTTAAATGGCTTTTCAGACCGTGCCTATGCGCCAAACCGACTGTGTTATACGAAGCGGTGGCGCTATAGAAGTGGATATTCCTCCTCCTGCGAGGTCCCACGGCAGCTACCGACCGCTACTGAGGTCGCCAGGGGGCGTTTCGCTCATCATGATGGGCGCATTTAGGCAAGGCTTCGCGTGTTCAAACCCCAATTAACAGCATAGTTATAACCGAATTTGGGTAGCTTCTGTTTGCGCTCGCCATTTGAGCGGTCCGCGAGCTTCAAAAAAAAATCGCCAGTCCGTAGCCTGTAGAAGTCTGAGAACCACTGACCTAGCGAACAGGCGAAGCTCAAGAGGGAGGCAATATTATTATGTTTCAATAAGCGCAACAGTGCCGCAACGATATAATTGGTCTGCTATTATTGACTTGTTCTCATCATAATGGGCTCTCCGCCATCTGAGGTCCCCCTTTCTCATGACAAGGTTTATATCAATTATAATTTAAATAAGCTTAGTGTCACTCTCCTCCTTCTTCCAGACTTGGGACTGGCACTGATACCGGTAATGCAAGAGCAGCGACGTAGTTGTCTGAGGTTCCTGTGCTAGTCCGAGATTTATATCTACGTACCAGAGAGCCAACCGCGTTCCGCAAACTTCCTAACCCATTAGTGCCTGATTTTTCAAATTCATCTCAAAATGTGAAAACTTTGTTGCAAATGATGAGTGTGGACAATACCTAACACAAATTCTGCAGAATTATACCTTTGGATACTTTTGGAGCAAGTTTTTGAAGCGTCCCATTTTGGGGGACGCTAGGCACGAATGGGTACGTGAAGATTTACATTATGATATGTACAGATTATATCACTCAAGACTGTTGATACAGTCAAGTTAAGAGAACAGGTAAATAAATTGCACTCAGAGTAACTTAAAATAAAATATATTTGCAAAATTTCAGCAAAAAGACATGGTTGAATGCATATATATATATATATACATATATATATATATATATATGCCAAATTGCTCACATTTTGAAATAAATTGTTTACACGCAGTAAATCCTAGTAATGCTGTTCATGTCTCAGATCAATATACTGCAGCAATGGCAACCAACACTGTTACAGAAAGCTTATAAAACAGTTACATGAAGCTTTTCAAGTGCTAAAGTGCTAGTGATTAGTCTTGTGTAGTAGCTTATTGACCGAGCCCTCCTTATGTGGACCGACATTTAATTTTTCTCAAACTTTCGCAGACTTTCATTCGCACAATGCATCTGAGTTAGCCTACAACAGCTGGAATTTAGTGCTAAAGTGCAAGTGAACACACTTTCTGGTTCATACAGTCAGCTTACATTTCCCTAATAAAAACAGCTATGTGTTCAGGTGCATGCACTAGCCCTCACTTTTCTATATCGAAAAGCTCGACCAAAGAAAGTGAAAATCTTCACATTTGTTGGCTTGTATCGTCTCAATAGTAGTATATTTTGTTCATTTGATGTAGCAGTCTCAGAGTGGTAAAACGGCTATAACATTAAATTGCATCTTCAATGCAGATTTAATTTTATGTGAAATTTTGAAGTGGTGTTCCATTTTTGGGGACGCTAGGCACTAATAATACAGTGGCGAATGAGACGTATAATAGCCTATCATTCAAAACCATTATTTATAGCTTAATCAACCATTATGTAGCCTACTAGTCTGCATTGATGTTGCCGCCAGCAGCAGTTGCAGTTCAGTTTGTCCTTGACGTATACGCAGCACAATCTAGTTTCGTCGAACAAAAGACCTGATCATCCGCTGAACGAATTCTTACGTAAATACCGCAGTCCACAAAACATGTTTCAGACGGGACAACAAATAAAAAACGATGCCTAAGATTTGGTTGTTTTCGTCCTAAACTGGAGCCAAACGAATTATTATTCGGCGATGCTCCATAATATGCGAATTCCAGTACAGCCTGGAATTTTCCTAGGATAATGCTGGCGATGGATGAATGTCACCCTGGCGAAAAGGACGAGGGCAAGGGCGGAAAGGAGAAGAAGAAGAGGGAGACAGACGAGGAGGAGGAGGTGGAGGAGGAGGAGGAGGAGCAGGAGCAGGAGGAGGAGGAGGTGCATGTCTCAGAACCAAATGATTCTAAAACGGAATAGCTCACCGGTTGAATCATAATGTATCCATAATGTGCCATAACCAGCGATTGGCTGGGCTAGTTGTTCCAAGAATGTATGTATGTATGTATGTATGTATGAATGTATGTATGTATGTAGGTATGTATGTATGTATGCATGTATGACTGTATGTATGTCGGTTTGTGTGAATGTATGTATGTATGTATGTATGCATGCATGTATGTATGTATTGTATGTATGTATGTAAGTATGTATGTATGTAAGTATGTATGTATGTACGTATGTATGTATGTATGTGTGTGTATGTATGTATGTATGTATGTATGTATGTATGTATGTATGTATGTATGTATGTATGTATGTATGTATGTATGTATGTATGTATGTATGTATTAGGGTGTCCCAACAAATATTTTTCTAGAAACTTGAAATGCAGTCCCCCTAAAAAGTTTCCATATGGTCCCATAATAACACCTGTAAAGTTTTATGACACTAAAAAAATATTTAGGGGTGGCTCAAGCCGCCCAAATTTAACCCATATTGGCATAATTTGCGCCTGATGTGTCCAACTTCTAAATGCCTTTATATCCCAATCGTTGATCCTATTATAACAAATTTACTACCCTTGGAAAGCTCGTGAATGGTAGAATTAACAGGTATTTAACTTTATTGGATACAATGGATATTTTGGGCATAGTCTTATGCTCAAAAAATGCAAAATCGAGAAAAATTTGAGATTTTTGAACTTTGGACACAATATCAGTGCACACACAACTAATCATTGGGAGTAGTCATTACAAACTCTTGATAATGTAACAAGTCGTGGTTTTAGCTCCTCCATACCTTCATCTGCTTCATAGTAAGAAATTCTGAGGGGGCTGTGAGGTTCAACCCCTATTTGTCCTAGGACCACACAGTAAAGTTTTAATTGCACACCCCATGCAGCTACACAACAAATCAACGTCTGGACCGTTATTTTTTTACTATTCTCATACTGATCTGCTGATTCTACATCACTGCACTCAAATTGTTCTTCAGTTCTACGTTCTACATTTACACATGTCAACAAGATTGTCACAATTGTGGTTAGAAAACATGTGCCTGTGTTTTTCGACAACCTGTACGAGAAATTGTCTCCGATCTACGTTCTTCGTTATCGTTGAGCTGAAATTCTGTATCAAAGCTGCGTCATGTTTGTTCAGCACAGTCATTTACACAGACCAACGTTATGAAAAATCACACGTGGTCTTATACGATTGGCTATCTCGCCACTCTTTCACCGAAAGATCGAGAAAACTATATTTGAACGCAGCATGGTTTGGGAAAAACTTTTAGGAAGAGATAACCCCGTTATTCCACATTAATGAGAACTCACTGAAAGAACAGAGAGAATTGCTATCTCTTATATCTTAGGTGCTGGTATACCAAGAATGATGTTGCATCATTTTCAGACTTGTCATCTAGAGCAGCATTGCCAGAATTATAAAGCTATGGATTAATTCAAAGAGAGCAGTGACTCTACATGAGAACACCGCCTGACTGTAGATGTCAATCACAAATCTGAGACTTGTTTGGGTTGGATGCCCTGTAATTCACGGTCGTCAACTGTATATGTGATTCGTTTCCATCATAAAGCAATTAGATCTATATTGCCTTACCCATCCAACTTGCTCTGTGATGGCAACAGGCTTGCGAAATGCTACCGAATTGTTCAATCCAACCATGAATACCAAGAGTTTTGAAAATTCTTGATAGTCATATTTCGAGTATGGCCACGCTAAAGCTGTTCAGTAATGAATTCTTATGATTTGTTAGATGCAGACTGCAGTAGCATTGGTCGAGGGTTTGGTTGATGGTGAACCAGATTGGAGCATTCATCTTTAAATGGCTTGCAGAGCTTAATTACAGACCATTGATGGACAAATTTTTACCAAGGACACAAAGAATGCACCAGGCAACTGGACTTAAAAGATTTCTGTGATGTTAACAAGATGTTACGACTGATGGCTGATGTAGAAGGGTGCAAGGCATTGCAAACTCTATTTAATATGCAGTTATTGAAAGCCGTTGTCTCAAAGCATTTGCCAATAATTAGGCCTAATGCATCACACTTTCACGACTTCAAAAGGTTCAAACTGCAACCGTTGATTCCTGTCCTGGTCCAGAGGTCAACTTTAGCACACCAACATGTTTGTAGGCTACTTCCACCAACTAGAGAAAAATCAGACTGACAATCTGTTAACCTTATTCATTTCTACTCCACTGATGATTGCCATGTGGAGGTAGCGACCTGCAATCCTAGTGCACGACATTTACATCATTCGTTTGCTCGAGAGCTTAACTGTCGTCCTTATGCTTGAAAAACCTCATTCGCAAATACAATAAGGTTGCATATTTGTAGATTTTAGTATTTCAGAGCAATATAAGGTTATTAAGCAATACATAAGCACGCTAGTGGGATCAAAGTGTGGACCTCCGAAAATTTCAAACTCATAGGCCTATATGTCGCACGTATAATTTGTGACAACTTACACATATTATATGTGAGCTTTGAGCGGCCTCTAAATATTTTCAAAATGTCCAGAAATTTGGCAGGTACTATCATAGGACCATAAGGAAACTTTTTGGAGGGACTGCATTTCAAGTTTCAAGAAAAATATTTTTCCTGTGCAATCGTGGGACACCCTAGTATGTATGTATGTATGTATGTATGTATGTATGTTTGTGTGCGGAAAATTGATTTAATGTTGGACCTTTGTTTGCCCTATATATTGATATACACACATATATACATTATATATATATTCAGATATTTGGGTAGCCATAAATGAATATATATATATATATATATATATATATATATATATATATATATATATATATATAATTATATGCGCTTCTACTGATTGAAGGCTCACGTATAAACAGCATTCCCCCAATGGCTTTGATGTTCATTTCGTCCGCTACCAAAGAGCAATGCGAGTTAAAGCCCGGTATTAAGTTTTCTCTTACAACAACAACATTAGTGTTTTACAATTGATTTCCATCACTGTTCCGACTTCATTAGACTACTGTGGCCTTTGTTTGCGTCCAGGCTCATGCTCTACTGGTTGGAACTAAGTGGGACTGTTTGCAGAAAAAAATATGTAAAAGGTGTTGGTTAAATCTCCTAGACTTTCACTCGTAGAAAAATCAACGGAAAGTTTGAATGAGTTTGAATGCTGTTATTGTTGCAGCGCTTGTCTACAATGTATGAGTCATGCAGCGATGACTCACTAGACACTAAATGTTTTGAGGCCGATGTACAAAGATCAGTTATTACGATTGCATTGATGGTCTTGATGTTATCGTACAATGTTAATACATTGCGTGTTAGGATAACTCGATCATTGATTGATCGATTGACTGATTGATTGATTGATTCATTCATTCATTCATTCATTCATTCATTCGTGTATTCATTTATCAATTTCTTCATTTCTTCTCTTCTTCATTCATTCATTCATTCATTCATTCAATTATCCATTCATTCATTCATTCATTCATTCATTCATTCATTCAATTATTCATTCATTCATTCATTCAATTATTCATTCATTCAATTATTCATTCATTCAATTATTCATTCATTCAATTATTCATTCATTCAATTATTCATTCATTCAATTATTCATTCATTCAATTATTCATTCATTCAATTATTCATTCATTCAATTATTCATTCATTCAATTATTCATTCATTCAATTATTCATTCATTCAATTATTCATTCATTCAATTATTCATTCATTCAATTATTCATTCATTCGTGTAATCATCTATTCATTTGTTCATTTATTCATTACATTGCATCATTAATTTATTTCTCATATATTAATTTATTCACTTAGTCATTTAGTCATTTATTAATTTATTCATTCTTTTATTCATTTATTTAATCATTTGTTCATTGTTCATTTATTCATCATTAATTCAGCAATTCAATATTTCATCTATTCATGTATCTTTCGTTCTTTCGTTCATTCATTCATTTGTGTACCTATGTCATATAACGATCATTACATTACACTACATGTACGTGTCCGTGCCACTTGATAGCTGGTTATCTCCAATTATTCCTCAGTTAGAAGCGTAATATAAATGCGCACAAACGATCACAGATACGGAATGTTGCATAACATTGAACAACAATATTATTGATGTTTGGCGTATCAATAGAAATTGATTAATATAAGAGGATTTATGCTCAAAGGTGAACCCTCTCAAAGGAAGCTGAAGATGTCTAATTTAATTTTAGGGTCATGCAGTGGGGAAGCCGAAAATCTCTGTAAAATTCCACAGAATGCTCGCTTTATCAGCGCGTATACACTGGGCTTAGGAAGTTGGACATTGGGCCGTCTAACCATACGCGTGTTTTCTATGCTGTTTGATGTATGTCGCTGTTGTTGTTGTTTGTGTCTTGCCCGCATTGCATGAAATCCATTCGAACTCAAGGTCCAAGAGTAAATATCATCGGTGACTAAGTCCAAATCGGGAGCTGCGTTTATCGATCGACGTATTAATAGGGATTAATGATCTACGGCTGCAGATCTGATAAACCGATGGACTGAGCGAGCGAGAGGATGGATGAACAGATGGAAGAAGGGACAGATGAGAGATAAACGAAAGGTCAGATAAATAGATGAACAGATGAACGGTTGACCGAAGAGGACAGATGAACGGATGACCGAAGAGACAGATGGAAGGTTAACGGATTGACAGATAAAATGGTTGGATAGATGAACGGATGGATATTGGATAGATGAACGGATGGATATTGGATAGATGAACGGATAGATATTGGATAGTTGAACGGATGGATTTTGGATAGATGAACGAATGGTCAGATGAACGGATGACCGAAGAGACAGATGAATGATGAGCGAAGTTTCAGAAAGATGGATGAATAGACAGAACTGAAAGTGGTTTTGACGAAGGAATCAAATCTGAGGAGGACAGCGATGAGACTCTTTGTTCGCATTTTTTTGTTGACCTTTTTTCTGTTGAACTACTTTTTTCAGTATTTGCTGTATGCAGATGTGAAAATTCTGCGAATGCCTAAATGTTAAACACGCGACCCGACTGAGACCCGGTGACACGAAACGGAGTATCCCACCTGAAAGCTATCCGAGGGGATGAATTAATCTATCCCCCTTGATGGAATTAACCGGTCTATACTATCCGAGGGGATAAATCATTCTATTTCCTTTTTTGAAAATGTGCATAATAAAAAAATGTCTGCTGTAATCAAAATTTAAAGTGACTCCAATTGTTTAAAGTGTCCTAATAGAGGCAACTCGAATTTATTTAGTGACTCTGAGTGTTCTTTAGTGTTTTAAATGTTTTAAGTGCTCTAAAAACAGGGCAAAACAAATTATCTAGCAGGAATAAACAAACATACCTGTTAGTGTCATTGTTCAAAACAAAGCAGATGAAAATTAATTTGCAAAAAAAATACACGCGGAAGCGGTTTTTTCGACTTTTTTAATTTGGGGGATACAATTAATACGGGGGATACTCTATTTCGGCAACGGCAGGTCACGAAAATCAATTCCGGATCGCAGGTCTGGACAGACCCGGTTCACTTTCAGTCCTGTAAATAGACGAACGGATGTACAAAGTAGCAGATGAATGAAAAACGAAGGGTCAGAAGGAAGGATGGTTAGATGAGCGGATAGAATTTTGGAAAAGTTAGAGATGAATGGTTAAAGGAGGGTCAGATCAAATAGATGGATAGATGAACGTATGAATAGATGAACGGATGAATGGATGAACGTATGAATAGATGAACGGAAGAATAGATGAACGGATGGATAGATGAACGGATGAATAGATGAACGGATGGATAAATGTATGGACGGATAGATGAATGAATGAATGGATGAACGGATGAATAGATGAACGGATGAATAGATGAGCGGATGGATAGATGATTGAATGGATAGATGAACCGATGGATAGATGAACGGATGGATAGATGAACGGATGATCGGAGGACACGTACATGTAGGAGATCAGAAAGAGAGAGAGAGACAGCAAGAGACAGAGAGAGAGAAACAGAGAGAACGAGACAGTGACAGAGACAGAGACACAGACACAGAGAAAGACAGGGACAGAGAGCCCAAGACAGAGACACAGAGGGACAGAGAGACAGAGAGACAGAGATAGAGAGACAGATACAGATGCAGATACAGAGACAGACAGAGACAGGGACACAGAGACAGAGACAGAGACAGACAGAGACAGAGACAGGCACAGAGAGAGATTGAGGCTGGTGGACATGCAGATGGTAATGTACGGACTGAGGAAGTACGAAAGGATGGATGTACGGACGGAAGAATTTAGCGCACAAAAGAGTTACTCAGGTACCCGACAATGATGAGAGATGGTGACTTGATGAGGATGAATAGGACGAAATATTTCGCACTTATCTCAAGCGTACGATTTACATCCGCCATCTTTGCTGTACCGTTGAGAAAAATTGATTTTATATGGGATGCATTAAGAGGTGCCACGGGAATCGAAAACGTACAATTAAGCTCATCAATTATAGTAGGGAACAAAATTCCACAAATGCTTACAGTCACTCCGTTTATTATCTCCTTAGAGTAGCGCTGTAAAAATTTGCGATCGCACTCTTAGTCCAGGATGCGATTGACGAACAACGGAAATGGATTTTTGTTTTTATTGACAATGAGATATTGAGCAACACATTAGCGATGAACAAATAGATTTATTATGATCACGGAGATCATAGGGAGAAAGGATGAAAGGGAGCAGAGCGAACTTCGCAATTACTTAACTCCGCCAGGACTTACTTGTACTCTGGCAATGCCAGCCCCAAGCCTGGATAAAGGAGGGGTTCTTTGTCATCACAGTGTGGCCAAATGGAAACTGCTACGTTTTTCATATGCAGTATATACCTGCGTCATGAATTAGCTTACTCCTACAAACAATATGCATCGAAACAACATGCATTGATGCAGCTGATATGAATGAACGAACGAAAGAACGAATGAATGAACGAATGAATGAATAAATGAATGAATTATTGAGTGAATGAATGAATGAATTAATTAA
>OX457037.1:15154352-15214352 GCA_949752735.1 Lumbricus terrestris | reverse complement strand
GGATCAAACAACTCACACTGGAAATGAAACTTTGAACGCAGGTTGTCTATTCTTTATTGACGATGTTGTTAGAATCGTTGGATTCTGCCTGCTTAACAAAAAATTGAGTAAAAAGACGGCTTTTAACAAGAAACACGTTTATCTCGACCTTCGTATAACACCAAAGGTGTTCGCCCAGTATCTTACGGTAGGCGTAATATCTGCCAAAGAAATTGCTGGGCAATTGAAATCAGTGGTGTAGTCCTAAAAAATGAAGTGGGGGGACGCCTGAAAATTGAAGTGGGGGGACGCCATGGAAATTGAAGTAGAAACTGTAGCAAAAAGTGCAATCTTGCAAGAATTTTCAAAAAAGTGGGGGGACGGCGTCCCCCCGCGTCCCCGCCCCACTACACCACTGATTGAAATTGAAAACTATTATACCACTTTCAACATTGCCCTTTGACCGATTTCTGTCGGTTATAGCAAAGCGAAAGTTTACTTCAATGAAGTCAAGTGTCTGTTTCATAACCCAGAGAGAATGCATATATCGCAGAACGCAATCATTGACAGCAAATGAGAATTCTAATGTGGATCCTTTGCTAATAAAAGAAAATAGACCTATAATTGATGCCTTGACTGAATACGCGTTGGAAAATCTGACATCATTTTACAGTTTGATTCGCAATGATTATGATATCCAGTGCAACACAGCTGACTGCTATCGTGCTTTGTACCTTTATAAATGTCGTAAATACGATGAAGTGTTGCATTTATGTGATCGGATTATCATTGAGCCTGATCTACAGACAGAATTGAAAGAGGTTGGATTTGCAAATATTTTGCTGCTGCCACCGTTTGACTCTTTCTTCGATAAAGACGTACAGTGTTTGCTTGGACTTCACACACTCTTCTATTTCTTAGGCCCTCTGAATGATGAAATGAGTAAACATGAGGCAACTGACGAGACATCATTTGCACACTATTTCGCTCGACAAGTGTACTCTAGAAAGGGTTTTCTTTCCTTAGCTCTTAATTCTCTGTACCCCATTAGCAGTCAGTATTTTCTCGGGAGACATTTCATTGCAAAGTATTTGAAACTCAGATCTTATATCGACTGCAATCATCCGCGTCGAAGAGCAATGGATGACTTTTCTGCCATGAAATGTAATTTTCCGTTTGAGAATTTTATTCGCCAGTTTGTCCTCCACAAATTTTGTAAAATTGACAACTAGACTCTAATTTAGGACATTTGCAATTTTCATGACCGAATGTGATTTCATATTAACTTTGCTTTTTGCCAAGTTGAATAATTGTGTTCTAGAAAAGGTTGTCTATAAGTGATTGTAATCTTAATCACAAAGGTAGACCTAAGTAAGCCTATAGGCCTACCATTTAAGATTTTCCCCTGTAATGCGAAGCGCAGTGCTTAAATCATTGGTCTAAAATCGTCTAAATTCGCGCAATAGAAAATATAAAAATTGAAACTACTGACAGAAATAACAAGGCCGTCGATATCTGTAGTAACCAGGGACTCGCTGAAGCAATGTAGATACGATTTCCTTTCCCCATGGTAAACATTGGGGCCCCAAAATAGAAAAGCCCTAATTGGAACTTCCCTAAATCATTTAAATGGCTTCGTCCATGGTTTCGCTGTATAAGCGGAATCGATATGCCGGTTGCACTTTGCGCAACGGTTCGACCCAACTCTCTCATAGATAGTCTATGGATCTTACCATAGATATCTGGATCATATCAAAATTGTAAACTCGCAACGCACTAGTCTTTAAGTTTGCGAACCTTTGACATAACTCTCCTTTCTTTTCTACATTGCGTATTTTTTGGCCCCAATCTGTGATTCGATGCAAAAAATTTCTTAAGGCATCAGCACGCACTCCAGCGCTTTAAATCATCTGAGTCGTTAATATAGGCCTAATCCATGTTCAATGCAACAAGAACTGCATTTCCTGTCCCTGTCGAAATGAGCTACGAAGGTCACTGAGATATCGAACCCGCTTATTGCTCTGACATAGCCTATCCTACAGTGCAATGCTTAGCCTTGTAAACTTGTAAATTTGAATTCTCGAATTCAACCATGCGAACTTTACGATTTCGGGATTCTATTTAGGGGAGAGTTACCGTAAACGGACCGTTGCCTTGATTGGACCACAGCCGTTTCACACAGATTAACCACGGTTTCAACTGCTGCATTCTTGGGCAATTGAATATTAGTCGTATCGTTGTTGTCGGTTTTTCGGAATGCTGAATATTTAATAAATGGCTGCTGAAAATTCATTTCGTGTAGTTCTGATGTAATTTTAGCCGTCCCTAGCAAAGAGGGTAGACATTTTAGTTAAGTTTTAAAAAATGCAATCATCTTTCATTTAATTAGAAGAATGTTTCATGTTCGAGCGACAATGAGTGGTTTTCCTTTAAGACTGACGCCTATTGAACTATTGCAGTTTAAATAGAAGTAGTCCTTGTGCCTGAAATGGACCACCAAAAGTTTCCCGAATTGGACCGATATTTTGGCATGGTTCATTTAAGGACACCGGCACTTGCAATGTTATATTGTGCCTCTGTGAATAATAATCAGTTCCATTATGCAGCACATCCTCTATGCTAACTGTGTGTGATTCATATAACTATTAAGTACTAAGTTTTGGACTGAATCAATATTAAGTAGGTTTAGGCCTAGGTCTATTGATTAAAGGCTTAACTATTTAATAGTAATTAGCTATTTAATATTTAAATAGCGATTCTGACAAATGTTTAAGTGGTTTTTTTTCAGTGGTTGGGCTTGTCATATGGTTAAGTTGATTTCTGCTACTTTGTGGTATTTTGACAGTTTTAAACGCGTTTAATTGCGTGGTTTTAGGCAATAAGTGTTCCTAAACGTTTCCAGTGGTTTTTAAATAGCAGAATTACCTTTAAAGGTCTTTGAAATACAGTGTTCCATTCAGAGCAAATGGTCCAGTCAAGGACACCATGTGGTCCATTCTCGGAAACAGGTTGTCTTGACTGGACCGTTTCGAGCTCCAGTTTTGTTTAGTTATTTCTCACAAATCCATCAATATTCTATGTCTTTTGCCGATTGTGAGCATACTTAACATATTAGTCTATCATATGGCATCGTTTCCTTTTTAAAAGTTGGTAGCATTTCTTCAGTAGCCTACACTTGAGTTTGCCCTATGTGGTCCATTCATAGCAACTCTCCCCTATCTCCGAAATGTCAACGTAGGCTAAATCAGTAAATGTCCGATATTTATCTCCACGACACAAACACCGCGGTTTCACAACAGAAGGCCTCATCGAAACAGAATTTCCCCGGAGGCTGGAACAATGTCTCGCCTAGAGACAATAATAATTACTTCGATATAAAGTCTGCCTATATCAGCGAAAATGTCACCTTCCTCTATCGGTATTCACTTCATTCGTACATTCATTAAAGTATTTATATAGCACTTCTTCAAGAAAACCAGTCAGAGGTGTCCCCGACTCCAGCACGGGCAAAAAGAACAATTTTTCCAGTGTTCACAGAGTGAGTCAGAGAGTGACTTATGGGAGCAGGCGCAGCTCAAGAGGGAGGCATAATTAATATGATTAAAATGCGCGTCAGTGGCGCATTGATACAATTAGATGGCTACTATTGAGCTGTGTCATCATATTAAGTGCCCCCGCCATATAAGGTTCCTGTTTTACCGACACTGTTTCATATCAATTACAAAAAGTGTCGCCCTCCCCCTTTCTCCGTGCATGGGACTGGCACTGCCAATGCACGAGCAGCGGTGGGTGTTGTCTAAAGTTCTCGTGCTAGTCCGATACTTATAATTATCTCCGTATAAACCAGCACCAGAGAGCGAACCGCGATCCACATTCTTCTTAATTATACACAGGCAAATGAGACGTATAGCCTATCACTCAAAACCATTGTATAGCTTATTCAACCATTATGTATATACTGGTCTGCATTGATGTTGCCACCAGCAGCAGTTGCAGTTCAGTTTTGTCCTTGACGTATACGCAGCGCAATCCAGTTTCCTCGAACAAAAGAGCAGACATCACCCGTTGAACGAATTCTTACGTAAATACCGCAGTCGACAAAACATGTTTCAGACGAGACAACAAACAAAAAACGATGCCTGAGATTTTGTTGTTTTCGTCCTAAACTGGAGCCAGACGAATTACTATTCGGCGATGCTATATAATTATATGCGAATTAGAGTACAACCTGGAATTTTCCTAGGATAATGCTTGCGATGGATGCATGTCACCCTGGCGAAAAGGACGAGGGCAAGGGCGGTAAGAAGGAGAAGGAGGAGGAGGAGGTTAAGGAAGAGAAAAAGGTGCATGTCTCGGAACAAACTGATTCTAAAACGGAATAGCTCACCGGTTGAATCATAATGTATCCCTAATGTGCCATAGCCAGCGATTGGGCTGGGCTAGTTGTTCCAAGAATGTATATGTATGTGTGCATGCATGTATGTATGTATGCATGTATGTATGTATGTATGTATGTATGTATGTATGTATGTATGTATGTATGTATGTATGTATGTATGTATGTATGTATGTATGTATGTATGTATGTATGTATGTATGTATGTATGTATGTATGTATGTATGTATGTATGTATGTATGTATGTATGTATGTATGTATGTATGTATGTGTGCATGTATGTATGTATGTATGTATGTATGTATGTATGTATGTATGTATGTATGTATGTATGTATTTATGTATGTAATGTATGTATGTATGTATGTATTTATGTATGTATGTATGTATGTTTGTAAGTATGTATGTATGTATGTAAGCATGCATGCATGTATGTATGTATGTATGTATGTATGTATGTATTTATGTATGTATGTATGTATGTATGTATGTATGTATGTATGTATGTATGCATGTATGTATGTATGTATGTATGTATGTATGTATGCATGCTTACATGTATGTGTGTATGTATGCATGCATGTATGTTAGGGTGGTCCTTATTTTTAAAAGTTTGATTTTATAACGGGGCACCCTCTAAGTTGGTTTCTATTGATGAGAAAAAAATTAAGAAAAAGTTTGGAGAGAATCTGAGGACATTTAGGGGTCACTACCAGAGGTTAAAGTTCAAGGTTAGAAGTAATTTGGCTTTGTGGTCCACTATGCGTAAATTCCATTAATATGCATTCCAAACATGTTAATCGCTATAATAGAATTTGATAGACAACTACTCACAAATTTATTAACATCTCCAGCATCCTGATTGCCACCTACTTACTTATTTTATTGACATTTTTCTATAATGCATTAACAGCCATTGCATCTTTTGGCGGCAATTTCGCTTCATTTTGGTTTTTTCGTGTATATTGCATAATTACGCTATTGTCAAAGAGAACACAAAGTTGGCAATTGGCCTAGGCCTAAGTCTTGACAATGCCAAGCCAAGAGTGAGTAACAGAAATGCAACACTTGTAGGCTAGGCCTACTTTCTTTCGCACTACGATGTCTTGGCAATGATCCCAGAGTTCAATCTCAATTGCTTTTCAATCCTTAAGCAGTGAATAGAGAATCGGCAAAAAAATTACGAAAACTTGAAAGCTGAATGCCAACCAGGACTCCAGGAGTTCCTCCAATAATTCACTGGGATGGAAAGTTGTTGGAAGACATATGCAGACTGCAGTAAAGAAATAGTAGACCATCTTCATGTCCTCATTTCTAGAGTGGGTGTCGACCAGATCCTCGGTTTACAGAAGTTATCATCGGGACAAGAAAATCTTCAGTGTCTGCAGTGTATGTTGTGACTTGGGGCATTACTGATCAACTCAAATATGAGTTTTGACACCACATCAGTGAACAGTGGACTAAGAAATGGTGCCTGCATCCTGTTGGCACAGAAGCTGGACAAGGTTTTGTTGTAGAGCGCATGTCTCTACAACATAGGCCTGAATTAAGTTGGAGGCAGTGGTTAGGTTTTCTCTTGGTTCACCGAATGGTAAGAACATAATGATTTTTCAGCTGGGCTGCACAGAGCGAGGTTGATCGGGAATAGCATTTACAGTGTTAAGATATGAATGTTCAAGAAATAATTCAAGTCAACAAGAAGAGAATAAAGGCTGACATCTGCCTGCTATACGCCAAAGTCTGGTTACAAGCACCGTATGCACCATCTATAGGCCTACTCCTCGACTTGACCTGTAGAGTGTAGATCTTTAAGGACATTGACAAAATACAGGGAAATAAATAGTGCAGTTGCAGACATTGCAATGAAGAAATGTTTTGGTGATGACCTTTGGTATGAATGAGTATAACAAGCTTCCAACAAATAATGAGGATCAGATGCAGAGTCTGCTATTTTGGTTGTGAAGAAACACACGGTCACATACCTATCGTCGCAAAAGACTGATGTAATAATGGAAGCATTGACTGGAAAAACATTTTTATGTCCGCTTATGAGTCTTGACCAAAATATTAAACCAGTCCACAGGCCACTGGTCCACCTCCAGCACGGTCCATTGCCCACCGGAATTTATTCCAATTTGTGCATTCAACCATACATGTACTGAGATGTACACTAGTAATAGTGTGCAATATACGATATTCCATGTTTCGCCTGTGTCTTTACATTGATATATGTTACGTCCGGTAGCGACCCCTAAAACTCAAAAATATCTGCCAAAATTTTCAGTGTTAATATTTTTGAACCTAAAGGTATGAGTTAGGAGGGTGCCTCGTTTAAAATTCTCCAAAAAAGATTTTTACATGGAGCTAAGGACCACACTAATGTATGTATGTATTCGTGAGCGTATGTGTGTATTATGTTTGTGTGCAGAAAATTGATGTATGCAGGGCCTTTTTTTGCCCGATATATTGATATGCACTTATTATACATGTTTTTATGTATGTATGTAAATAGCTATGTGTGTATCTACATGTACGCACAGCGTCGCACACTTGTATTTATGGATGTATGAATGTTTATGTGCATATTATTTCATGTATATATATTCAGATATTTAGGTAGCTATGTATAAATATATTTATATATACGCTTTTATTGATTGAAGGCTCACGTATAAACAGCATTCTCCCAATGGCTTTGATGTTCATTTCGTCCGCTACCAAAGAGCAATTCGAGTTAAAGCCCGGTATTAAGTCTCTCCCTCTCTGACAACAACAACATTTAGTGTTTTACAATTGATTTCCATCACTGTTCCGACTTCATTAGACTACTGTGGCCTTTGTTTGCGTCCAGACTCAATCTATACTTGTTTACTAAGTGGGACCGTTTGCAGAAAAAAACTAAAATGTAAAAGGTGTTGGTTAAGTCTCCTAGATTTTCACTCGTAGAAAATTTAAGGGAAGTTTGAATGAGTTTGAATGCTGTTATTGTTGTAGCGCTTTCTGTAGGCCTGAAATGTATGAGTCATGCGGCTATGACTCACTAGACACTAAATGTTTTGAGGCCGATGTACAAAGATCAGTTATTACGATTGCATGGATGGACATGATGTTATCTTGCGATGTTATTGCACACGACAACTCTAATACATTGCGTGTTAGGGTAACTCGATCATTGATTGATTGATTGATCGATTCATTGATTCATTTATTCATTCATTCAATTATTCATTCATTCATTCAATTATTCAATCATTCATTCATTCGTGTATTTATTTATTCATTTGTTCATTTATTCATTTATTCGTTCATTCATTCATTTGTTAATTTATTTAATTTATTCATTTATTCATTAATTGATTCGTTCATTTTTCAAGCATTAATTTATTAATTTATTCATTTAGTCATTTATTAATTTATTCATTCGTTTATTCATTTATTTATTCATTTGTTCATTTATTCATCATTAATTCAGCAATTCAATATTTCATCTATTCATTAATCAATCAATTCATTCATTCATTCATTCGGTGATTCTTTCGTTCTTTCGTTCATTCATTCATTTGTGTACCTATATCATATAACGATCATTACATTACACTACATGTACGTGTCCGTGCCACTTGATGGCTGGTTATCTCCAATTATTCCTCCGATAGAAGCGTAATATAAATGCGCACAAACGATCACAGATACGGAATGTTGCATAACATTGAACAACAATATTATTGATGTTTGGCGTATCAATAGAAACGGATTAATATAAGAGGATTTATGCTCAAAGGTGAACCCTCTCAAAGGAAGCAGAAGATGTCTAATTTAATTTTAGGGTCATACTGCGGGGGAGCCGAAAATCTCTGTAAAATTCCACAGAATGCTCGCTTTATTAGCGCTTACACTGGGCTTAGGAAGTTGGACATTGGGCCGTCTAACCATACGCGTGTTTTCTATGCTGTTTGATGTATGTCGCTGTTGTTGTTGTTTGTGTCTTGCCCGCATTACATGAAATCCATTGGAACTCAAGGTCCAAGAGTAAATATCATCGGTGACTAAGTCCAAATCGGGAGCTGTGTTTATCGATCGACGTATTAATAGGGATTAATGATCTACGGCTGCCGGTCTGATAAACCGATGGACTGAGGGAGCGAGAGGATGGATGAACCGACGGAAGAAGGAACAGATGATAGATAAACGAACGAAGGGTCAGAAGGATCGATGAATAGATGAACGGATGAACAAAGCTACAGATGAAAGGCTAACGGATTGACAGATCAAATGGATGGATAGATGAACGAATGGATATTGGGTAAACGAACGCATGGATATTGGATAGCTGAACGGATGGATATTGGAGATGAACGGATGACCGAATAGACAGATCAATGAAGTTTCAGAAGGATGGATGAATAGACAGAACTGAGAATGGTTTGACGAAGGAACCAAATCAAAGGGGTCAGCGTTGAGATTCTTTGTTCGCATTTTTTTGTTGACCTTTTTTCTGTTGAACTACTTTTTTCAGTATTCGCTGTATGCAGATGTAAAAATTGTACGAATGCATATTGACCTAAATGTTAAACACGCGACCCGGCTGAGACCCGGCAAAGCCAGGTCACGAAAATCAATTCCGGTTCGCAAGCTCGGACAGACCCGGTTCACTTTCAGTCCTGTAAATAGATGAACGGATGTACAAAGTAGCAGATGAATGAAAAACGAAGGGTCAGAAGGAAGGATGGATAGATGAGCGGGTAGAATTTTGGAAAAGTTACAGATGAAAAGTTAACGGAGGATCAGATCAAATGGATGAATAGATGAACGGATGAATAGATGAACGGATGGATAGATGAACCGAAGAATAGAGAAACGGATGATCGGAGGACCCATAGGTGATCAAAGAGAGAGAGAGAGACAGAACGATAGAGGGATGTGCATGGGGATAGAATGATGGACGCTTAGATCAGAGGAGTGAGAGACAGACAGACAGACACACAGACAGACAGACAGTGAGACAGAGACAGACAGAGGCAGAGACAGACAGAGACAGACAGAGACAGGGACAGATACATACAGAAACAGAGATAGATTGAGGCTGGCGGATATACGGATGGTAATATACGGACGGAGGAAGTAGGCCTACGAAAGGACTATGTACGGACGAATGAATTTAGCGCACAAAAGAGTTACGCAGGTATCCGACAATGACTGGAGATGGTGGCTTGATGAGGATGAATAAGACGAAATATCTCGCCCTCATCACAAGCGTACGATTTACAATCGCCTTCTTTGTTGTACCGTCGAGAAAAATTGATTTTATATGGGATGCATTGAGAGATGCCACGGGAATCGAAAACGTACAATTAAACTCATCAATTACCGTACAGTAGGGAACAAGATTCCACAAATGCTTACAGCCACTCCGTTTATTTTCACCTTAGAGCAGCGCTATAAAAATTTGCGATCGCACTCTTAGTCCAGGATGCGCGTGACGAACAGCGGATGTGGAGTTTTGTCCTTATTGACAATGAGATATTACGCAACACATTAGCGATGAACAAATAGATTTATTATGATCAGTGAGATCATAGGAAGAAATGATGAAAGGGAGCAGAGCGAACTTCGCTATCACTTAACTCCGTCAGGCACTTGTACTCTGCCAATGGCAGCCCCAAGCCTGGATAAAGGAGGAGGACGACACTACAGATCTTTGTCATCACAGTGTGGCTAAACGGAAACTGCTACGATTATCATATGCAGCAGGCTATATACTTGCGTCATTAACTTAGCCTATTCATACAAACAATACGCATCGACACAGCATCCATTGATGTAGCTGATATGAATGAACGAGCGAATGAATGAATGAATGAATCATTGAATGAATGAACGAATGAATGAATGATTGTTTGATTGATTGATTGAATGAACTAGCCAATAAATAAATGGTCAGCGCACGTTATAATTATGAAATAAAGGTTCGCAAAAATAGCTGAACCTAGAATTACTGACATTGTAGCCATAAATAGTTTTATTTGCAGTATCAGACTTTGAAAATCTATCTGTCACACTCCTTGCAAATAGCATACTTCCTTCAAAACGGAGTGCTTAGGAAAGTCATGCATGTCGCAGTTTATGCAAACTGTTGCAATCTTTCTGTCAAGGTTATATGGACAACTGACAGAGAATTTCTTATTAGCCGGTGGTGGTGCAGACAGTAGTGGCCTACTCTTCGTATTCGACGCTCATGTGACACCACAAGGTGATAAAGAAGCGCCTCAGATTGGTGTGCACTGCGATAGGCGCTTTATAAATTTATAGCTATGATACAATACAATACAATGGCTGCCTACTTGTGTTCTCGTGTGTCCGACTGTCTCTCTGTGCAGGGCGACGCTAGGGGGCTAAGCCCCCTTATAAGAGGCTCAGCCCCCCCTAAACATGGGCCATCCGATTTTTTTTACAATGAAATATCCACGGTTTTCGGTCGAGGACTAAAAAAAAGGTCGTCAGAAATGTTGGTGGTGAAAATGGAAAATTTTCATGAGATTTCGGCCGATGACCAAAAAAGGGTCGCCAGAAATTTCGGCGGATGAAAATGGAAAATTTTCGTCGCGAGGCTTCAGTCCCCGAAACTGAAATCCTGGCGCCGCCACTGTCTCTGTGTGTCTGTCTGTCTGCTTGTCTGTCTGCCCATAATATCTTGTAGACGGATTAATGTTCGATCAATATTTGGTTTTTATCGATTTGAAATTGTTTAAAAGTTATCGACTGTAAACATCAGTGCTCAGATTGAAAATCATTAAAAAAACGCCGTCGCCATCGCCATAGAATGAGGAAGTCGCCTCTGATTGGTGTGCACTGTTCGATGTGACTTCCTCTTTCTATGGCGATGACGACGGCGTTTTTTTTTACATGGGCAACTAGAGCAACTATATAATTATTATATTCTGACTTTTGTTAATTAACGACTGAAAAATGTACATGGCAGTATAAAAATACTATTGTGCAGTTAGATCTATGTTCAATACTGGCTGAAGCATATTATGGTGCGTAGATAGTCGCTGCATAGGCATACACGTACTTGATTAAAGTTATCCGGAAAAAACGGGCCTGGGGTCCGGTCGGACCCCCTTGGGCACTCGAGGGTTAACCCTCAGGCTACCAAGCTTTTTGTAACACTGACTACCAAGGAGGGGTGGCTACCCCCCTCCCCTGGATTTTGGGTTTGGTTTGAGATATCATAACTTGTAATACACCATTGGATTCAGCATTCATTTCTGCACAAAATGGTTTATTTAGGTTTAGAAAATATGAATGCACCTCGAAATTAGGAATTTTTTACCATGGGTACCCGTCGATTCCACAAAATGTATACTTACATGTACGCATAGGGAATATATTAGATTCTGTGTGTTTTATACATGATTTATATATAAAAAGTAGTTTACATATAATAAAGTCCAATATTCAACTATAAAAACTAGTAATAAGTCTGTTTTATATTCAATCAAAACAAAAAAACATGTCGTAGCCGCTGAAAAACGTTTACGCAGACATATCGGCTTGCGTTGTAAAAAAACCAACATTTTCACACATTTTAATTTATTTTGAGTACTTCCGGTCATCAAAAGACAAATTATTTAGTATCCGAAAATAGCCCTAAATGCTCTCTACAGAATGGCATAATTTATTTCTATTAAAAAATAAATGATGGATAAGTTATAATATAAAAAACATGAAAATGTTATAAAAATAAAGCACCTTTATATATATTTTAATTTATTTTGAGCACTTTCGGTTGTCAAAAGACAACTCAATGAGCATGGAAATGTGGCCACACTTTCCCTCTATAGAATGGTATAATTTGTGTCTCTTAATATTAAAGGGAGGAAAAGTTACATACGATATTCTAGGGGGATGGTATCCACCCCTCTGGTACCTTGGGTATATCGGGTGTAACGTTTGAACGGTAGGGGGCATCATCAAAATTGTTAGCTCAAAATGTGTCCCAATGAACCCTCTACAGCTAGCCTACTTATTTTTTCAAAATTTTATTCCAGACGGAACGCTTTTGATTTGCGACCCTAGAGTGGGTGGCAACCCCCCCTTTGGTAGCCCGAGGGTTAATTATTCTTGTCCACAGAGAAGAACAAAGTAATAATAATTAGGCTGTCGCGAATATTCGTCATAATCATGATCATATTCATGATCACATATCATCACTGCATTCGCAATAGCCTATTCTGTAACAAATGCTAATAGAAAAAGTATTTGCGGTTGCAACTGGTGGTCTAAAGGAAATGGACATGTGTGCTCTTTTGTCTCACAGTTCTGAGTCTAAGAGCAATTAAGCTTATGTTTGTTATTATGCCTATAATTTAGTAGGCTACTGATTTTCATTATTACTTTCCTGTAACCGTACCGAATCCGTAAATGTGTTTAGATAGTCGGTCTACTATTTGGTATACAGGAAGTATGCACTGAGAAACTACATGTAGGCTAATTATAGCCCTCAACCGTCATACTAGAGTACTAGGTGGTCCAGCATAAATGAACCAACTTTGAATACATATAACTCCGCCACTTTTTTGAATTTATTTATACTTTATACGCCAAATTAAAGATATTTCACTCAAGTATATGCACTGAAAAATGGAACTGGTACAAATTTAGGTTTTAATTATATGCTCGGAACAGCGCTAGCTACCATATTTTGTTGTCATTTGTGACGAAATCTGGCGCCGTTGACAGACGATGATCGCGTTTTGATCTTAATTTTCCGAACTGATAAGGGATATAATTCTGGTGAAAATTAATGATTTACAAATTTTCTAACAGTGGATGGAATAAACAATACCTTGAATTATCTGCTACTGTAAAACGGGGTGACTTTGGCCCGCGAGGTGACTTTGGCCCAAATTGAAAAATTAGTTTGCACACCTCTGGGCTTCCGTAGTTATCACGTGATTTTGACTTGCTTTACAGCTCACGATATGTCATTATATAGCGAATATTTAAAAATAATTTGATTGATTTTATTGTAATATTTGTTGAAAATTTCCAGATTTGTTTGCAAGCCTTAAAAACGTGAAAATTTTAAGATGTGCAAAATTATATTTCTGTGAAAAAACCCGTGAATAATACCGTGGGTTATTATTGAGCTTTTCAATGTGCATTATAATGGCATGTCTATTAGGGTGTCCCACGATTGCACAGGAAAAATATTTTTCTTGAAACTTGAAATGCAGTCCCTCCAAAAAGTTTCCTTATGGTCCTATGATAGTACCTGCCAAATTTCTGGACATTTTGAAAATATTTAGAGGCCGCTCAAAGCTCACATATAATATGTGTAAGTTGTCACAAATTATACGTGCGACATATAGGCCTATGAGTTTGAAATTTTCGGAGGTCCACACTTTGATCCCACTAGCGTGCTTATGTATTGCTTAATAACCTTATATTGCTCTGAAATACTAAAATCTACAAATATGCAACCTTATTGTATTTGCGAATGAGGTTTTTCAAGCATAAGGACGACAGTTAAGCTCTCGAGCAAACGAATGATGTAAATGTCGTGCACTAGGATTGCAGGTCGCTACCTCCACATGGCAATCATCAGTGGAGTAGAAATGAATAAGGTTAACAGATTGTCAGTCTGATTTTTCTCTAGTTGGTGGAAGTAGCCTACAAACATGTTGGTGTGCTAAAGTTGACCTCTGGACCAGGACAGGAATCAACGGTTGCAGTTTGAACCTTTTGAAGTCGTGAAAGTGTGATGCATTAGGCCTAATTATTGGCAAATGCTTTGAGACAACGGCTTTCAATAACTGCATATTAAATAGAGTTTGCAATGCCTTGCACCCTTCTACATCAGCCATCAGTCGTAACATCTTGTTAACATCACAGAAATCTTTTAAGTCCAGTTGCCTGGTGCATTCTTTGTGTCCTTGGTAAAAATTTGTCCATCAATGGTCTGTAATTAAGCTCTGCAAGCCATTTAAAGATGAATGCTCCAATCTGGTTCACCATCAACCAAACCCTCGACCAATGCTACTGCAGTCTGCATCTAACAAATCATAAGAATTCATTACTGAACAGCTTTAGCGTGGCCATACTCGAAATATGACTATCAAGAATTTTCAAAACTCTTGGTATTCATGGTTGGATTGAACAATTCGGTAGCATTTCGCAAGCCTGTTGCCATCACAGAGCAAGTTGGATGGGTAAGGCAATATAGATCTAATTGCTTTATGATGGAAACGAATCACATATACAGTTGACGACCGTGAATTACAGGGCATCCAACCCAAACAAGTCTCAGATTTGTGATTGACATCTACAGTCAGGCGGTGTTCTCATGTAGAGTCACTGCTCTCTTTGAATTAATCCATAGCTTTATAATTCTGGCAATGCTGCTCTAGATGACAAGTCTGAAAATGATGCAACATCATTCTTGGTATACCAGCACCTAAGATATAAGAGATAGCAATTCTCTCTGTTCTTTCAGTGAGTTCTCATTAATGTGGAATAACGGGGTTATCTCTTCCTAAAAGTTTTTCCCAAACCATGCTGCGTTCAAATATAGTTTTCTCGATCTTTCGGTGAAAGAGTGGCGAGATAGCCAATCGTATAAGACCACGTGTGATTTTTCATAACGTTGGTCTGTGTAAATGACTGTGCTGAACAAACATGACGCAGCTTTGATACAGAATTTCAGCTCAACGATAACGAAGAACGTAGATCGGAGACAATTTCTCGTACAGGTTGTCGAAAAACACAGGCACATGTTTTCTAACCACAATTGTGACAATCTTGTTGACATGTGTAAATGTAGAACGTAGAACTGAAGAACAATTTGAGTGCAGTGATGTAGAATCAGCAGATCAGTATGAGAATAGTAAAAAAATAACGGTCCAGACGTTGATTTGTTGTGTAGCTGCATGGGGTGTGCAATTAAAACTTTACTGTGTGGTCCTAGGACAAATAGGGGTTGAACCTCACAGCCCCCTCAGAATTTCTTACTATGAAGCAGATGAAGGTATGGAGGAGCTAAAACCACGACTTGTTACATTATCAAGAGTTTGTAATGACTACTCCCAATGATTAGTTGTGTGTGCACTGATATTGTGTCCAAAGTTCAAAAATCTCAAATTTTTCTCGATTTTGCATTTTTTGAGCATAAGACTATGCCCAAAATATCCATTGTATCCAATAAAGTTAAATACCTGTTAATTCTACCATTCACGAGCTTTCCAAGGGTAGTAAATTTGTTATAATAGGATCAACGATTGGGATATAAAGGCATTTAGAAGTTGGACACATCAGGCGCAAATTATGCCAATATGGGTTAAATTTGGGCGGCTTGAGCCACCCCTAAATATTTTTTTAGTGTCATAAAACTTTACAGGTGTTATTATGGGACCATATGGAAACTTTTTAGGGGGACTGCATTTCAAGTTTCTAGAAAAATATTTGTTGGGACACCCTAATGTCTATGGCGCTCCGTTTGTTCCGCGATGTTGCTATTAAGTAAGTTAAAAATGCAAGAAACAAATTTGGCGTGACTTTGGCCCAAATCTGGAGTGACTTTGGCCCATACTTTAAATTACTGCTGACGATGTATAATGTATATATTATGCTTCTGTCGAAATTAATAAATACATTTGCTTAAACTACACTTTCTATGATATTTTGACTGGTTTTGGTTGAGCATAAGGTACCAATTTCTTGAAAGGTGACTGTTATAGGGCCTAGTCACATGTACAAGGGTGAGCAATTTCCTGGCATGGTCAAGCACTAAATAAACGAAAAACTTAAATCACCTGTTTAGCTAGAAGTGATATGAACTGGAACTGACCTGCAAATGTGGATAAGATATTCTACCATACACTGCAGCAGCAATTTTGACAATTCCACCCCCAAGGAAAACATCTGCACGAGAATTGCTCCAAGTCCATTCATAGGAAAGTAATTGGAATTTGTGGACGTTTCATTAGTCAGTTGACTTCTCGCTAATCTTTTAAAATTCTTTTATAAGTACCAGTAACAGTACCATAGTCATTTTGTGTTAGTTTTAAGTGTAGATAATGTTCAAAGTGATTCACTGAGATCGAGAAGCAGATGGAGTTCACGAACATTTCCTAATGGGGTGACTTTGGCCCACCACAAAAGTAAAAAAATAAAGGTTCAACTGTTATCACACAATTTTTTATTGTACACTTCTACTCTCTAACCCTATGCACTGCTAATGAAATTGCTAGATCAGCCATATTCAGTCACATTATCGTTTTATTATAAAAACAAGTTGAAAATGGGCCAAAGTGACCCCTTTTACGGTACTGAAACTTGATAAAAACAGGACTTTCTAATCGTAAACCATGGGAATTACGGCGCGCATATCCGCTAACATTGCTCTTGTGTCCGAGTAAATTGGCCGTCAAGACAACGACCCGGATAGACTCTACAGGCAAATCTCCCCAGGTCATTCAGCACGAAACAGGTAGTCCTAGAATCACCGTATTCTAAAAGAGGATCTAAAGTTATTTGTCGACGTGATGTCTAACAGCACTCCAACACTGACGCAAAGAAACGACTAGCGCGTTGTTTAAAAAATTGAAAGAAAATGGTTTTACGACGAGAAGATATTCATGGTAGATACTTCTAAAAACACCCAAAATTATCGTGTTTATGCACGTGTTAGCGAAAAACGTTTTGTGAATATCCCGGCGAAACGGCGCAGTATTACGTCACAAATGGCAACAAAATATGGTAGCCCGCGCTTTTCCGAGCATATAATTAAAACCTAAACTTTTACCAGTTCCATATTTTCAGTGCATATACTTGAGTGAAATATCTTTAATTGGACGCATAAAGTATAAATATATTCTAGAAATTGGCGGAGTTATAAGCATTCAAAGTTGGTTCATTTAAGCTGGACCACCCTGTATAATTCGAACTTCTAATCATCCGATTGGGGTGTTCGTTTTTTTTAGGCTGTTGGAATTGCCAAACCTGGAGGTTGCTTAATTCCTCGCTGACTCGGGAACAGCGGGGTATCAATATCAGAGCCTATAGTTGATACGGCCCTTCGACCGTATTTTCGGTCTTTCGGGCCTAGCTTTGGTCGGCCCTACATAAGCTCTGAGGTCACCTGGGGATGACCTGTCATAAATATATACAGTTCCTTGTCAGACTATAGGGCCTATGAGTTTAAGATAGGTTCTACTATCGGTCGAAAAAGCCTTATTATGTAATAAATGGAGTAGTAATCAAGTAATCAGCATGCATGGCGTATAAGTGTGAAAGCCTATAGCAGTGCTGTCCAACCTTTTTGGTACCGCGGGCCGCAAAAGCAAGATTCTTGAAGCCGAGGGCCGCAACAGAACACTCAAAAGCAGTGATGGCTAAAATTAATTGATAATATATAATATTAACATTGAAACAAGTATTGAAATTTAATATGGAATGATTATAATCTATCAATCCAGCTGTTTGCATAGGAAATTTATTTAGCGCCGGTTCAAGATAACTGATCAGAGATGCTCCCGACTCAGGAATAGCCAAAGAGGAATGTCTTGAGCAGTTTATGCATGGAAGAGTTCGACAGGTTCCACATGAATATTAATAATGAATAACAGCATGTGGAATACACAAATCACGATTGTCATGCTTCAAAATGCAAGGTGGCGTTCATCCCTGCTTTACACTCAGTTTCGTCGCCCATACAGCTTGTCAGCTCAGCTCTACATTACGTCGAGCAGTCAATTTTTAGGCTAAGATCCACTTTATGACTGGACCGAATTTCCGTCCTTCTGCTCTCGCTCTCATAAAAATTCTTCGAAGCCAGAATCCCCATCTAGCCTAAAGAGCTATCAGTCATAGTCATCGACTCGTCGGACCAGAAAGTGCAAAGACATTGCCATTCGGTCGGCCCTTTTGTCTCTATTCGATTGTTTCTTTCTAATCCTTAGAACTATAACTCGGCTATCTCTCGAAAGAATGGTCGCAGTCATTTGCGGACGTGTTGTAGACTTGTGACTCTGTAGCCGACACATCTCAGGGACTGACTTGAAGTGAACGGTTTGTGTGAGTTTGCGAGCTCCGTTTCCGGGTCGTGAACTTGTAGACGTCGGACCCTGTTCGCCACATAATTATCTCCCTCACCTTACAGCTATAAGAGCTGTCGAAACCAGAAATCGTGTGTCAATCTCTAGATAGACTACGGGAACCTAACCCCAGGAAAAGAAAGAAGAGATTTAGTTTTCGGATTGGCCTTTGTGATAGCATTGCAGAACGGCAACAGCACTGTCACTAAATCAATAAGAAAAATAAACGCTCAAGTCGACCAGTGACTTTATCATTTACTTCATTTTACACAAATTGCAAAAATTTGGGGAGCCCGTTGCGGGCCCCTTGAAATCACCTCGCGGGCCGCATGCGGCCCGCGGGCCGCACGTTGGACAGCACTGGCCTATAGGCTATTATAGGTCTACCTATTAACTTTGCTCATACTGATAAGATTGGTTGCTCTGGCAGGTCTAGATAACTGTATATTAAAGAGCTGTCTTCTTGAAGTTGCTTCAAATCTTAAATTTAGGCCAATTGTCTTTTGACAATTTATCTGCAGAATTATTAACGACTATTTTTGGTAGATTGTAGGCCAGATTCTATATTGGGCTGACACAACATTTGTTACACTATGCGGTTATGTGGACAGTGTAATTTTCAATGTCATATCGAGTGACTGTGGGCGTCCCGGAATGGCAAACTAAAACGTTGTGAACTCTGGGGAGTCACTCTCTGGTTTCTGAGTCACGACCGTCTACGCATCCATGCAGCTGGTTCGCCAAGAGTCTTCGCACATCTTTTCCAGTTTCCGGCTGTTGACCAACCGCTTTTATTGAGCTCAGTCATTTTAGTGGAGGGAATATCAACTGCCTGTTTCCTTAATCGACTCTCCTGTCGATTTTTGAACATAGCTTAAGGTAAGTTGTGTCTTACACCAAGCCATTCGCGTCATATCTGTAAGTAGTTTTGCAGTTGGCTACACTTTGCAACAGTACAGTTATAAAAGCTGATAGGCTGATAAGCTTATTCTGATGAGGATGCGAAATGGAAGAACCCTTGCTTTCACTAGCTGAAAATATGCATGGACTTTAGAAAGCATTCAGCTTCATGGAGAGAATATTAGTTGTCTTGCAATATTATAGGAGATCATAAAACTATGTGATTATAAAGAGAAAGACTCCTGATAGAAATTATTATTTTCCCTACCAGTGGTCCAATTTCTTAAGACACAGCCAGACGCTTTCATGACGATTAACCTTTATCATCCCAGATACTGAAATCGTCATTCTATCACTTCAGAATTTCACTATGTTAGAGTTTCCCGCCTAATTAGAGGCAATCAGTGAAAACAATAGAAAAAATGTAGTTGATGTAAGAATTATTCATATGTTTCCAAAGTGGAACGTTGGGTCACTTTGACTAGTATAAGCATCAAACAAATGTAAAAATAAAACTTTATCCAAATGATGCAAATATACAATTTTGTAAAAGCTGTGATTCACAAAGGTTAATACCCCACCTCTACCCTAACTTTTACCCACCCCATGCCCACCAATCCACCCAGCCCCACCCTTCCACCCCAACCCACTCCATAAAATGCTCAAGATAAGAAATTTATGAAAACAATTGTTTCAATTTGTGTTCAAACCGGTCCTACCACGCCATTACCCTGACCGACCGCATCCCACAAAACCCCACTTCAGTCCCCAGACCCAACTCCGCCACCCCACCCAACCTTCCTCAAATTCGCCCCTCACACAGACCACCTGTCTGAAGTATTTTTTTGATTTCTCGGTCAACTCTCCTCACTTTGAACGCACCCGCTTCACGCCACACCTCTACCGTCCAACCCTAACCCACCTCCACACAATTTCGGCTAACTACACCCAATTCCCACCCCTACGCTCCGCCCCATTCTGTAAAATGCTCAACATATGAAATTCATAAAAATGATGATTCACTTGCTTTCACCTTGACCCTTTCTTCCCACTTTGACCCCACTCCGCGCACTACAACCCCATTATCCAACCGCCCTCACCACACCCCACACCGCCCTACATCGCCCCATCCCCACCCCAACCCCGTTCCACTCTGCACCCCTCTTAAACAGCCCATTCGTCTGAGTAAATTTCTGTTTTTCGTCCAACACTTCTTCCCACATCGCCCCATCTGGCTCACTCGACCCACCCCACCCCACCTCCACCCCAGGTCAGGCATACCCCACCCCTATATCCCACCCCTCCATGCCGCCTCACCCCGCAAAAGGTTCAACATATGAACGTCATAACAAAGATAATGTTTCACATTTGTTTCACCTTGGTCCCACCGCATCTTACCCCGGCCCCATCCCACCAATACCCATCTCATCCCCAACATACCCTGCCCCCACACAACCCACCCTGCGGAAAAACGGAACAATAATATGGACTAATTAGAACTCAAATATACGTTGAAAACATCATGCCACAGAGAGCCAAACGCACTGTTCAAACTGCCATAACCCCAAAGAAACTAATCACAGTAATAAAAATTATTTAAAATAGGCCTAATAATAACAATATTAGGCGCACTAATACTTCTACTAGTATTAATTATAGAATTCAAATTCCTATTGGAATTACAATTACTATCAATGTAAATTTTGGAGCGAGCAGGGCAAATTTCAGTATAACGCAAAAATATTGATACAACTAGTGTAGGGTGACCATTTTCTGGCCATCAAAAACAATTGATACTTTTTGAAAAATATCAATTGTAGGCCTAATTCCTTAACTATAGAGCCACAGGCTTACGATCGAAGGCCTAGTCTTATAGGCTCAATGAAATTTAATGCTGAACATAGATTTCAGTGTAAATCTACAACCTGCTCCTGTCGTCAGCGCACTTAGTGCAGTACTCTTTTACAAAGGCTGATACAGAAATTTTCGAAGGGGGGGCAACATTTTCGGTCTTGGACAGGGGAAAAAGTTCGTCTTGGTCACCGAACAAAAATCTGATGACTTTTTTGAGTCATTTATCGAATTCCCTAAAAAAAGATGCCATTTCCCCGCAAAAATAACTGATGACCTTTGGTTTTTTATAGACGGGCAGTACTATATTTTTTCATATGATGTACCTCCAAAAAATTTGTGACAAGCTGGATTTGCGTTAAAACAATTTAGAATTAAAAGTTATACATGCAAAACAAGATAGCACGAAATGTGAACATTGCTATCTTAGTAGGAACATAATAAACGATGCACTATTTTCCTTAGCGTAGTAGAACGTTTTGCGTCATTTCTGAGCGCTATAGTAATGAGTAAATTGGCATGTTGATGTTTAGCGGTCTTCATCGTGGGTTCATATTTTCTACGAAATTATTAGTCGTAGCCTACAGTGTTCTGAAACCCCTGTACGGACCTCGTGGAGCGTGGGGAGGACCTGCGAAACTACTCATGGGAGGTGCACGTCAACTTTCCGAGCGAGAGTATAGCTGGTCAAATTGGGGAGGGGGCATGGCGGAAATGCCCCCTGGATCCGCCCCTGCTCATTTGTAATAGAGAACCATCTCTCAATCGGTGCCCAGTGAGTAGGCCTATAATCTAGTCCAGAGGAAGATTTAGGTCTAATGTTTCTGGAGCACACAGGACCGTCCGGTGGACGATTGCGATCCAGCGTTTAGCGCCGAGCAGTGAAACGGGGTTTGGGTAGGGAATGTGTACCTGGTCATCCAAGTTTTTGATTGAATTTCCAAATTACACTGACAGCAATTTAAGTTGTCGAATGAAATTATTGGTCTATTTCAGTGCTAGCATGAGCAGTCGAACGACCATTAGGAGCCTAGCGCGATCTGCCGGTCGATATAGTTCTTGAGCCACTTTTTAAATCTTAGGCTTCTAGGTCTATTATAAAATCTTTCTCGTTACTCCTTGATAGTTCTTTGAATTTATCAACTGAACTCACTAGCCTACTAAAGATGTAATATAATAAATAGCCTACTCCATATAAATTGACAACTTCTCTTTCGTTACGACTCTTGTAAGGTTACACACTACACTTTGTTCTGTGGTTTACATTGATTCAAATTTCCTTCTTGCCAAAAACCGGGACAATTTGGCCTTTTTCCAAAAGTCTTCGGAACACCGGGACGCACCACGAAAAACCGGGACATGTCCCGGAAAACCGGGACGTATGGTAACCCTAAACTAGTGAGAGTGACCCAACGTTCCCAAAGTGGAACATGTGTAAAATCAGCTGCGTCGCTTACTCATAAGGCACTAGCATTAAAAAAATTTTACCATAAGTAGGCACAATAGACACAATTCAACCCAAATAGACGATAAAAGCAATTAATTATCATGCATTTGTAATTTAAAGTAATTTAAAATATTTATTAGCATAAATGTCGTTTTTTGATAAAATTGCATCAAAATAATTATTTTATTTGGCTGCAACAGACTTGAAATAAAAGTAAATAAACATGCCGCCATCCTTGGACGAGTAAATGAACATGTAATAGATGACTTACAGTAGGTTTTACCGTCCCTCCAAATTGTTTAAAAATATGTTCCACTTTGGGAACGTTGTGTCAATAAAGGTTAATTTCTATGGGTGACAATCAAAGAAAACGACCTGTAGGCTATACCGTAATCAAATTGGTCGCATTACCTGGTACTATACATTATGCTGAAGGGCAATCAAAAAGCATACGAGGGCATAAAGCGATAATAAATTATAAGGCATAAGTTGTCCCTTCATTTTGACAACTACCAATAGTCGTTCTTATAATTATGCAACTAGATGATGACGATACTAATGATGATGATAATGAAGATGATGATTATGATCATTGTGATCATTATGATGATCATTATGATGATACTGATGACGGTGATGATGGTGACCATGGCGGTGAAGATGATGATGGTGGCGATGATGATAATGATGATGATGACGATGACGATGACGACGACGACGACGATAGTCATGATCATGATTATGGCATTGTGTTTATGGTGGTGGTGGTGGTGGTGGTGGTGGCGGCGGCGGCGGCGGCGGCGGCGGAGAAATTGTCGACGAAGATAAATTGATACACGATTATTTATGATTCCAACATAGGATGGAAAATGGAGATAAAGGGTTGGAAGAACTTGCTTCAGAATACATTGTCGGTGCATGTCAGTTGCTTCCAAAGTCGAGGGCTGCTTCTGATCGCAACCTAGATTCAAGTTTGCATTCGCGCTATGTGACAAACATCTACCACGTGCCGTGTGGTAGCAGTGAGGAGTTCTATATCCGACCGCTGAATCCATGCGTCGGCGACGTTGATGTTCTAGAAATCGGCGCTGATAGGTTGGTCTTCGTGGAAGAATCTAAAGAAATACCAAAGCTGAGTTGGTTTATGCTAGCTGATGCGATTACGTGCTACAAGATTGAGTCGTGCGTAAATTATCCAGGCTTTGTTCGACTTCGAGAGTTTGGGAAAATGAATTATAATTGGAAATGCAATAACTATGAATTTGTCGATACATCTTGCCCTCAGATGTACATCAAGATTGTTGGCGATGTTGTCTTTGAAGGTCGTGTCTTTCCGGCAAGAGGTCCAGCAGTAATGTTTCATTCTGCCAAAGATTATATGGCTTTGGAGTATGAAATTGTGGCAAGTGTTTGGTGTCCGCAGTGGCCCAGAGAAGCCCATGGTTGGCCTCGGCGGCATAGAGATAATGGATGGCCGACGTCTGATGTATTATCCGAAGTTGTACAACAAGGTTGTCATGTTGTACATGCTCAACATCGTTCTTGCAGAGACGATAAATATCAGTGGAGATTGTCATTTTCAATCGCAGAAGTGATCTTACTTCGGAGTTGGAGTCAGATTCAACAGATTGTCTATCATTTGCTCAGATTCTTGGCCAAGAAAGAATTGATACAAAAGGATTGTCCAAAGGAAGATGAGGTTCTCTGTACGTATCACTTAAAGACTTTGATGCTATGGACTTGTAAAGAGATGTCATCGGAATGGTGGATTTCCTCTTCTGTTATTGCGATCTGCAGCGAGTTGTTGCAAAAACTTTCAGAATGGCTTAGACGGCTATACTGTCCGAACTATTTTATTCCGGAAGCAAATTTATTTCACGAACCATCGACTTCAAACGTGGTTCTCGATTGGACTGAAACACGACTGAGCGAATTCTGCAATATTGGCTCTCTGGGTAATTGGTTCGTGAGAAGTTACATAGGGCCATTCATTCATACACATTTCGTAGTTGACAGTTCATTGAAAGTGACTCTCCGAGAGCTGTTTGAACTACGGGAAGAGTTAAAGTTCGAATCGGTGGATTGCATGTTTTCGCTTGTATTTATGCATTGCCATTTGTTTGCTCTAGATATATTTAGAAAGGACAACTTTCGATCGCGATTCTGTTTGGATAATTCGCTTAGGGTAAAAAACTCTTATCTGTTGGCTTACAGTACAGTGTCAACACATCCAATATCGTGGAAAGTTGGGTGCTTCGAACATATTGACGCGGCATTGTATAGTTTGAATGCTACGTATTGTTTAGAGTGTATGAAAATGACATGGAATTGCATGAAGTTTCTTGATTTTGTCGAAGGAATTCTCTTGAAGTCTAAAATCGTACGTTGTCATTATCATATATTTCCTAGAATATTCACAGCAGAAAGAATTGAGTTTAATTTTGTGCGATCGCAAGAATACATGGAAAATATAACCGGATCAAATAGCCATTCGGAGTTTCAGCTATCGTCACTGATGTCGAAAGAGTTTCTTAGAAAGACTCTTGAGTCTGACGATTCTCAATCCAATGGAATAGCATCAGTAGCTTTGGTCTACCTGGCTGCTATTAATTTTGCAACGTCAGATTATCAGCGAGTGCTAGACCTCTGCAGCTCGGCTGTGTTGATGGATCAAACGACCCATATGGAAAATGAAACACTGAATGCAAGCTGTCTATTCTTCATCGACGATGTTGTTAGAATAGTTGGATTCTGTCTGCTTCACAAGAAATTGAATCAAAAGGTGACGTTTTATGAGAAACACGTTTATCTCGACTTACGTATTACACCAAAGGTTTTCGCTCAATATCTGACAGTGGTGCTAATATCTGACGAAAGAATTTCTGGGCAATTGAAATTGAATACTATTTTGCCACCTTCATCATTACCCTTTGATAGATTTCTGTCGGCTATTATAGCAAGGCGAAAGTTCAGTGCTTCAATGAAGTCAAGCGTTTGTTTCATAGCTCCGAGAGACTGCATATATCGCAGAACGCATTCACTGATAGCACATGCAAATTCTAATGTGGATCCATTTATAGGAAAAGAAAATATAATTGATGCCTTGACGGAATACGCTTTGGAAAATCTGACATCATTCTACAGCGTGATTTGCAATGATTATGACATTCAGTGTAACGCAGGTGACTGTTATGAGGCTCTGTACCATTATAAGTGTCACCGATACGACGAGGTTTTGAATTTATGCAATCGAATTCTTAATGAGCCTGATCTGCAGACAGATTTGAAAGAGTTTGCATTTGCAAATGTGTTGGTATTGCCACCGCTTGACTCTTTCTTCGATAAAGACGTACAGTGTTTGCTTGGATTTCACACACTCTTCTATTTCTTATCGCCCCTGAATGATGAAATGAGTAAATATGAGGCAACTCACAAGTCGTCCTTTGCGCACTTTTTTGCCCGACACGTGTACTTCAGAAAGAATCATTTTTCGCTCGTTTTTCTATTTCGTTCCTCCATTAGAAGTCAGTATTTTCTCGGGAGACATTTCATTGCAAAGTATTTGAAACTAAAATCTTGTATCGACTGTAATTATCCGTGTAGAAAAATAATGGTCGAATTTTCTGCCATGAAATGTAATTTTCCGTTCGAGAATTTTATTCTCCAGTTTGCCTTCCACAAATTTTGTAAAATGTATATGTAATTTCGATCTTTTGTAATTGATATGACACACAGACTTTTGTGAGTTGGACTCTGCACACTTTATCACGCACCTAATCGCTATTTTATACATATTGTGTAACCATAACGTGTAGGCCTAATTGTCTTGGGGCAATACATTTGATTTGAAAGCTGACTTGAGATGTGATTTTCAATTGAATCTGTCTTTTTCTCCAGACGAATGCTTTAATTTTTGTTCCAGAATAGGTTATTGTTAAGTGATTGCAATCGTAGTCACACTGGTAAGCTAAGTCCCATTAAAAAATTTCTAAGGTCCTTTTAAATGCGAGGCGTTGTGCAGTACTTATTTACTACTCTGAAATCACTTAAATTTGAGCATTATAAATTAACAAACTGAAACTGCAGACAGTAGCAAAGTGTCTTCGATATTTTTTAGTAACCAGAGGCCACCTGCCGCAATGTATAAATAATTACCTTTGACCATTGCAAACGTAGGCTAATAGAGCGCTTTAAATCGCTTTCAAGAGCGTGCCTCTGCGTCAAACCGACTGTTTTATACGAAACGATGGGGTGGCGCTATAGAAGTGGATATTCCTCCTCCTGCGAGGTCCCACGGCAGCTACCGACCGTTACTGAGATCGCCAGGGAGCGTATTTAGGCATGGCTTCGCGTGTTAAAATCCCAATTAAAGTATTTCAAAATTTAAAAAAACTTATTAGGCCTATATACATTTTGCGAATATGTACATCCGGACCGCCCGAAACGGAAAACCCCATTTGGAAACTATTTCATGGCTTCGGTCTTGGTTTCGCTGTAGGCCTATTGCTCAGTCATAAATCCTACTATATGCCACATTTAGCCTTGTAGACTTGTAACCTGTGAACTTGTAGACTGTACGCAAGAGCGGATACAGAACTTTTCAAAGGGAGGCCAAAATGTTTGGTCTTGGGACAGCAAAATTTGCCCGGATGTTCGAGCACGAGAAACGTCTCACCTAGAGGCAATAATGTTGTTTTGAAACAAAGTTTCCCTACTAACGACATTACCACAATGTCGCCTTCTCTATCGGTTTTCATTTCAATCGTTCGTTCATTCAAGTAGGTTATCTAGGCCTATATTGCACTCTTCAAGAAAGCTAGTCAGAGGTGTTCCCGACTCCAGCACGAGCGAAAAGAGCATTTCTTCAATTATTCATAGCGTGAGTCAGAGAGTGACCTAGGGAACAGGCGAAGTTCAAGAGGGAGGCAATATTATTACATGTGTTCAATAAGCGCATCAGTGACGTATTGATATAATTGTTCGGCTATTATTATTGACTTGTTCTCATCATAATGGGCTACCCGCCAACTAAGGTCCCCGTTATAACGACACTGTTTATATCAATTACAAAAAGTATCGCCCTCCTCCTTACTCCATGCATGGGACTGGCAATGCACGAGCAGCGACGAAGTTGTCTAAAGGTTTCCGTGCTAAGCCGATATTTATATCTCCGTAACAACCAGCACCAGAGAGCCTACCGCGATCCACAATCTTCTTAATTATACCGAGGCGCATGAGACGTAGCCTATCATTCAAAACCATTGTATAGCTTATTCAACCATTATGTAGTGAATACTAGTCTGCATTGATGTTGCCACCAGCAGCAGTTGCAGTTCAATGCTGTCATTGACGTGCGCAGCATAATTTGGTTTTCTCGAACAAAAGAGCAGACATCAACTGCTGAACGAATTCTTACGTAAATACCGCAGTCCACAAAACAGGTTTCAGACGAGACAACAAACAAAAACGGATGCCTGAGATTTGGTTGTTTTCGTGCTAAACCGGAGCCAGACGAATTATTCAACGATGCTTCGTAATATGCGAATTCGAGTACAACCTGAAATTTTCCTAGGATAATGCTGGCGATGGATGCATGTCACCCTGGCGAAATGGTGAACGAGGGCAAGGGCGGAAAGAAGGAGAAGGAGAGGGAGAAAGAGGAGGAGGAGGAGGAGCAGGAGGAGGAGGAGCAGGAGCAGGAGCAGAAGCAGGAGGAGGAGGAGGTACATGTCTCGGAACCAACTTTATGCCACAGTTTCTCATATTGGATTGAGATCCGGGGACCGGGCGGGCCAGTGCAGCGTCTTAACATTGTTCTGTTTGTTCCAGTTGGTCACCAGTTTGGCACGATGGCATGGTGCATTGTCATGCTGAAAGGGGACCTGGCCTGGGAAGAGTTGCTGAACTGATGGCATGTATGTATGTATGTATGTATGTATGTATGTATGTATGTATGTATATATGTATGTATGTATGTATGTATGTATGTATGTATGTATGTATGTATGTATGTATGTATGTATGTTACCGGTTGATCGAAACCATGCACTTCTGCAGTGGGCCGATGCACTTGGTTGCGTTGACCATTCCATCAACGATATGCAGACGTCCGACGCCAATGGCAGCCATGTGATCCAAACCATAACGAAAGAAAACAACGCTTGACTGGTCCGCCCATGCATCGAGAGCTGCCACGGGAATCGAAACGTACAATTAAAGTCATCAAATACGGTAGGGAACAAAATTCCACAAATGCTCACAGCCACTCCGTTTATTATCACCTTAGAGTAGCGCTATATAAGTTTGCGATCGCACTCTTAGTCCAGGATGCGCTTGACGAACAACGGAAGTGGTTTTTTTATTTTGTTTCTATTGACAATGAGAGATTACGCAACACATTGGCGATGAACAAATAGATTTATTATGATCAGTGAGATCATATGAAGTAAAAGATGAAAGGGAGCTGAGCGAACTTCGCAATTACTTAACTCCGCCAGGAACTTGTACTCTGGCAATGCCAGCCCCAAGCCTGGATAAAGGAGGAGGTTTTTTGTCATCACAGTGTGTCTAAACTGCAGCTGCTACTATTTTATATGCAATTTATACTTGCGTCATGAACTTACTCCTATAAACAATACGCACCAAAACAGCATCCATTGATGCAGCTGATATGAATGAACGAATGAACGAAAGAGCGAATGAATGATTGATTGAATGAATGAATTAATTAATTAATGAATAAATGAACCTCAGGTTCACCTGCGGCAGACCGTGGCCCAGTTAATTTGATGATTATGGTTCCCATACCAACCGCCGAAGAACAAAATGGACGATAGCAAAGGGATTTACCGCTCAGAGAACAGAGGCAGACCAAAGAGAGAGAATGCCTAGGTGACCTAAGGCATTGGAGTAAGAGACGGATTGGATATGCACAATCCCGGCTTATTGGCGACGTGGACAGACGCAATTGGATAAATAAGAATAAGTTGTGCGTGCCATCGACAACAGCAGGGCTGATGAGAGCGGGAATTCGGAGGGCAGAAACAAAAGACAAATTATGTGGGGAAAAGATGCAATTGCAAAATCTGTGAAAGAAAATCATAATAAAGTAAGGAAAAAGATATAAACAGGAATATAATAGACTTATAAATCATCTGAGGAAAATTATAATTTTATAAAAAAAAGAACGTGAAAAGAAAAATACGAACCATCTGTACAAAAGATGTATCATAGCAATTTATATTTATCTTGATCTACAGTATGAAATTTCCGGACGCCGAACTTTTTCCCCAATGCACATCTTTTCTTAGACGATGTGTCAAGAACCGGTTCTGTCTGTTTTTTCCCGGATCGTAGATGTTATAGCTAGTGACCTAATGTAGCACCGAAAACTACATAGATGCATCAGATGGACCTCATAATTATTAATAGGACATTGTAATGTAACGCGCTCCATTGTACGCGGTTGAGAATTGCTGGGTCCTAGATCAAAGGTTCTCGTGTCAGTAATGGGCCTCACTTTACCCTGCAGGGTTTCCTTTGTGCTAATGGAAGCAGGTTCAAATCCTAACCTAGGGTGTGAGCTTCTCTGGTTACCTACTTCCTCAGGATGAGCCGATATTGGACATATGTCTGCGGTGTCTGTTGAGATCACGACAGCCCCACTAAATGGGTACTTATCTGAGTTCAATTCCTCAACATTTCCCCAAGCTCCACCACCCACTATACCATCAGTTAGGGACTTAACCTTTGCTTCACATTCCTCTTGGATAGAATTCAGTCTGCCTAGCTGTGCAGAAACAAGGTTTAGCTCTTTAGCTAACTTAGTCAAAGTATTACTCTGGCGCTCCATAAATTGTTCCATTGCCGTCATTAATTTATGCATTGAAACTAGGTCAGACTCCATCTTGAGTTGACAGTAATAATCAATTCCAATTTCTCTTATCTAAGCTTTATTAATTACAGAATTAACTATATGACTGTTCGTCATTAGTTAGCGATCATTAATACACGCAGGCAAATCAGTGCTAACAATAAAGTTCACTATTTCGACCTACTGAGTTCAATCTGTGTCTTTGTCTTATTTATATTCTATCGGACCAGTGCGCAGACTGGGCCTTACACAATTATCGTTTCAACAGATCACAACTATCGTTTCATAAAAATAGCGCTACAACTTTAATCAGTTATTATCTTATCTTAGGTTCGACCTTAAGGAATTAGCGTGGCGATACTTCCCTGCTTCCACAGATATATTTTGACAGTCGCTCCCACTTTTCTCCCTTGTAAAAGTTATCGCGCCCTCTGCCAATGGCCAATTTCACGTAGAAATATCGATTCTTCGATTAATCGATGCCGCAGATTTACCCGATCGCACGCAGGCGATCAATACAACAGAAGAACTTCTTCTTCACGGTTTCGGAAACAGCCAGAGTCGGTAATGGCCCCCAAATCACCGCAATTTTCAGTTCCTTCTAGCGCAGATGTTACACGCTCCACATTCATCGGCCGACTAACGATTTTCGCCTTGGCAGCGAATCACAACTCGTTTCCGACCGCCGAAATATGGGCCGCTTGCGATGCTGAGCATCGAGCGCACAGGTGGTGGAATTTTCCAATAGGAAATGCATTAAAACTGCCGGCGATCTAAAAATATCGATGACCGCATCGATCGGTGCTAAACTTGGAACCCACGAGTTCTCAATAGGAATGGAGGCCTTATTCAAGTAAGTAAGGCAGCTCGTAGCAAACAGGTTTGCCACAGTAATCATAATTATGCATCTTTACAGCACCACTGGGCTAATCAGCATTCAGCGGCGTTCTCTGCACTATCTAATACCACCAGGAGCTAGAGTTCATCCGCCTGTCGTCTTCAGCATCTTCTCTTCATCCACAACGTTCGCGTGGCAGATATGATCTCCTTGTCCCGCGAGCACTAAGACCAAAACTCGAGCTTCGCCCTCATTGATCCTTTTTCAGAATACTGTAGAACCAGCGCTCTCCATTGACACGTTATTCGTTATTAACTGATATCCAAAGCGCGTCTTTTCGCTGTCTAATAACTACTTTATGTTCTCTTGATCTTTCCCATTGGGAGGGTCTCTGATTTGTGTGCACTGCGAGAGGTGCTTTATAAATGTTTAGATACGATAGGTCTACGATACAATTCACGGCATTTTATTAAATCCATTCACAGCAGCCATCATAAGCGGGCTTAGGACAACTGCATTCTAGCTTTTGTCATTTTACGACTTCAAAAACAACACAAATACGTCATTACATTGCAGCCATGTTCATTAGGGTGTCCAACGATTGCACAGAGGGAATAAATTTCTTGAAAATTTAAATGCAGTCCCTCCAAAAAGTTTCCTTATGGTCCTATGATAGCACCTGCCAAATTTTATGAAATATTGAAAATATTTAGAGCTCCCTCAAACCTCATATAATTTGCATAAATCTGTCATAAATTACGTACGACGTCTCCGCGTTAATAAATTTCGGGAGGTCCGCACTTTAATCCCACTAGCGTGCTTACATATTACTTAATACCATTAGGCTATATTGCTCTGAAATACTAAAATCCACAAACATGCAACCTTATCGTGTTTGTGAATGAGGTTTTTTAAGCATAAGGACGACAGTTAAGCTCTCGAGCAAACCAATGATGTAAATCTGTTGTGCACTGGAATTGCAGGCTGCTATCTCTACATGACAATCATCACTGGATTGGTTATGCATAAAGTTAGCAGATTGCCAGTCCTGATTTCTTCTCTAGTTGGTGGAAGTACTAAAATTTTGGTGCGCCAAAATTGACTTCTGGATCAGAACAGGAATCAACGTTAGCAGTTTTGGATCTATTGATGTCGTGGCAGTGCGATGCATTATTTTGTTATTGGCATATAGGCCTACTTTGACACAACGGCATTGAATAACTGCATATTAAGTAGAGCTTGCACCCTTGCATCATCCATCAGTTGTGACATCTTGTTGACATCACAGTAAAGTCTTTTAAGTCCTGTTGCCTGGTGCATTCTTTTCGTCCTTGGTAAAGTTTGTCCATCAACGGTCTGTAATTAAGCTGTTCAAGCCATTTAAAGATGAATGGTCCGATCTGGTTCACCGTCAACCAAACCCTCGACCAATGCTACTACAGCCTGCATCTAACAAATCATAAGAATTCATTACTGAACAGCTTCAGGGTGGCCGTACTCGAAATATGACTATCAGGAAATTTCTCAACTCTTGGTATTCATGGCTGGATTGAGCAATTCGGGAGCATTTCGCAAGCCTCGCTGGTGCCCATCACAGAGCGAGTTGGATGAGTAAGGCAATAAAAGCCTGCTAAGTGAAGATCTCTCGTCCATGATGCGACCAACTCTCGGATTGAGGATGGTTGACGACAAGACAAGACAAGACAAGACAAGTGAAGATCCAATTGAGCACTTTATAATATAGTATAAGATGGAAACGAATCGCATATACACTGTTGACAACCGTGAATTACAGGGCATCCAACGATTTTCAGATTTGTGGTTGACCTCTACTTTACAGTCAGTCGTTGTTCTCATGTAGAGTGACTGTTCTCATTGAACTAATCCAAAGCTGCATAATTCTGACGATGCTGCACTATAGACGACAAGTCTGCAAAATTTAATGATGCAACATCATTCTTGGTACCTAAGAAGATATAAGGATAGAAATAATTCTCTCAGTTGTTTCAGCGATTGTCTCATCCTTGTGGCATTAACGGGGATTACAATGTATCTCTTCCTAACAGTTTTTCACAAACTATGCTGCGTTCGATTATAGTTTTCTCGACATTTCAGTGAAAGAGTGGCGAGATTGCCAATCGTATATAGAATCACGTGTGATTTTGTTCTTAACTTAGTCTGTGCAACTGACCATGCTCTAATACAGAATTTCAGTTCAACAAAAACGAAGAACGAAGATCAGAGACAATTTCTCGTACAAGTTGTCTAAAAACATAGGCACATGTTTTCTAACTGCAATCATGACAATCTTGCTGACATATATATAAATGTAGAACGTAGAACTGAAGAACAGTTTTGAGGTGTGTGCAGTGATGTAGAAATTAGCAGATCAGTATGAGAATAGTGAAAAAATAACAGGTCATATGCTGATTTATGTGTAGCTGGGGGTGCAATTAAGACTTTATTGTGTGGCCACTGGTCCTAGGGAAAAAAAGGGGTTGAACCCCTCAGTCCCTCAGAATTTCATACCATGAAGCAGATGAAGGTATGGAGGAGCTAAAACCATGACCTGTTACGTTATGAAGAGTTTGTACGGACTACCCCAATGATTAGTTGTGAGTTCACTGATACAGTGAAAGTCCAAAAATCTTGAATTTCTCGATTTTTGCATATTTTGAGCGTAAGACTATGCCCAAAATATCCATTGTATCCAGTAAAGTTAGATAATTCCATCATTTAAGAGCTTTCAATTGGTATTAAATTTGTTATAATAGGATCAAGGCTTGGGATCTAAAGGCATTTAGAAGTTGGACACATCAGGCGCAAATTATGAAAATATGGGAAAACTTTGGGTGCCTTGAGGGAGCTCTAAATATTTTTGTAATGTCATAATAATTTTCAGGTGTTATACCGGGACCATATTGAAACTTTTTAGGGGGACTGCATAAAAAATTTCGACCAAAATATTTTCTGGGACACCCTAATGTTCATTGCTGAAGCAAAATGTTGCGTGGATACGCGTACGTGATTATTGCCTTTTTGTTCCTAGAGAAAGAGAAAATAATAATTATCGCAACCATAGTCATCATTGCTCACGCAATAATCATGAACAAATGGAGTAGGTAGCTATCTGTAATAGAAAAAGTATTTGCGATAGCGACTGGTGGGCTAAAAGAAAATAGGCATGTAGGCTACATTTACGTTTATGTTATCCTACATTTTGTGACTCGAAGAGCAATATTAATTATGTGTGTCATTAATTACTTTAGTGACGCTCTTTCATTATTACTTGCCTGAAGCCTTACCGAGTCAGCCATGTGTTCAGACAGTCGGTCTACCATTTGGTGTAAAGGAAGTTTGCACCGAGAAACTACCTTATCGAGTTCAGTCAATTTCTATGCGGGAATATAACCTGCTTGCTTCCTTCATTGAATCTCCTGTTGACTTTTGAACATACACGTAATTTAAGGTAAGTTGTGTCTTAGTCAAGACATTCTTGTCAGCTTAGTAACTACATTGTGCAGTTGGCTGCACTTTGCCACAGTACAGTTAGAAAAGCTGCATAGGCCTATACTGATAAAGATAAGAAATGGATGAACAAATGCTTTTAATACTGCTGAAAATAATATGCATGGAATTTAGAAAGCAGGTTACTTTATGGAGAAAATATTTATTGACTGGTAATATGAGGGGAAATTATAAAACTATGTGATTGTAAAGAAAAAGGCACCTGAAAAAAAATTATGATTTTCCTTGATGATGATGATGATGATGATGATGATGATGATGATGATGATGATGATGACGATGATGATGATGATGATGACGATGATGATGATGATGATGACGATGACGATGACGACGACGACGATGATTGATGATGTTGATGATGATGATGATGATGATGATGATGATGATGATGATGATGATGATGATGATGAATGATGATGACGATGACGATGACGACGACGACGACGACGACGATGATTGATGATGATGATGATGATGATGATGATGATGATGATGGTGGTGGTGATGGTGAAGGTGATGGTGATGGTTATGGTGTTGGTGGTGATGGTGAGGGTGAGGGTGACGGTGACGGTGACGGCGACGACGACGATGATGATGATGATGACGATGACGATTATGATCACGATGACGACGATAATCATGATCATGATTATGACATTGTAGGGATGGCTGTGGTGAAGAAATTGTCGACGAATATAACTTGATTCACGATAATTTATGATTCCAAAAATGATGAGCAATGGGGGATAAATGGTTGGAAGAAATTGCTTCAGAATTCATTGTCGGTGCTTGCCAGTTGCTTCCAAAGTGGAAGGGTGCTTCTGATCGCAACCAAGATTCAACTTTGCCCTCGAGCTACGTGGCAGATTCCTTTTACGTGATGTGTGGTAGCAGTGAGGAGTTCTATATCCGACCGCTGAATACATGCGTCGACGACATTGATGTTCTACAAATCTGCGCTGATGTGCTGGTCTTCGTGGAAGAATCTAAAGTGATACCAAAGCCGAGTTTGTCTATGCTAGCCGATAAGATTACGTGCTACAAGATTGTGTCGAGCATAAATTATCCAGGTTTTGTTCGACTTCGAGAGTTTGGGAAAATGAATTATAATTGGAAATGCAGAAACTATGAATTTGCCGATTCACCTAACCCAGACATGTACATCAAGATTGAAATCAGAGATGGCGAAACTGTTTTAGAGATGAATGGTTTTTACTCAAAGGTAAAAGGTCCAGCAATTGCGTGTCAATTTTTCGAAGATCATAGGCCTAGTATGTCGCTGATGTGTGATATTGTGATAAGTTTTTGGTGTCCGCAGTGGCCTAGAGAAGCCCAAGGTTGGCTTCGGCGACATAGAGATAATGGATGGCCGACGTCTGATACAATCTCCGAAGTTGTACAACAAGGTTGTCATGTTGTATACGCTCAACATCGTTCTTGCAGAGACGATAAATATCAGTGGAGATTTTCATTTTCAGTCGCAGAAGTGATCTTACTTCGGAGTTGGAGTCAGATTCAACAGATTGTCTATCATTTGCTCAGATACTTGGCCAAGAGGGAATTGTTACATATGGATTGTTCGAAAGAGGATGAGGTTCTCTGCGCGTATCATTTAAAGACCCTAATGTTATGGACCTGTGAAGAGATGCATCCGGAATGGTGGAATTCCTCTTCTGTTATTGCGATCTGCTGTGAATTGTTGCAAAAACTTTTAGAATGGCTAAAACGGAGACAATGTCCTAACTATTTTATTCCTGAATCAAACTTATTTCACGAGCCCTCGACTTCAATAATACTTAATTGGACTGAAATACGACTAAACGAACTCTGCAATAGTGGCTTTCTGTGTAATTGGTTCGTGGGAAGTTACATCCTGCCATTCATTCAAACACATTTCGAAGTTGACAGTTTAACGCAAATAACGCTCCTAGAGCTCTTTGAAATAAGGAAAGAGTCAAAGTTCGAATCAATAGATTGCATGTTTTCGCTCGGATTTTTAAATTGCAGTTCTTTTGCTCTAGATATAACTAAAAACTTTCGACCGATATTCTGTTTGGGTCATTCGTATCGGGCAAGAAAGTCTTGTTTGTTGACACAAGGCGCAGTGTCAGCACTTTCAATACCGTGTAAAGTTGAGTGTTTCGAACATTTTGATGCGACATTGTATAGCTTGAATTTTGCATATTGTCTAGAGTGCAGGAAAATACGATGGACTTGCAACCAATTTGTTGATTTTGTCGAAGGAATTCTCCTAAAGACTAAAATCGTACGTTGTTATTATCATATATTTCCTAGAATATTCACAGCTGAAGGAATTTGGTTTCAAATTGTGCGATCTCAAGAATTCATGGAAAATATTACAGGATCAAATAGCCATTCGGAGTTTCAGCTATTGTCACTGATGTCAAAAAAGTTTCTTAGAAAGACTCTGGAGTCAGACGATTTTCAATTCAATAGCATAGCACCAGTATCTTTGGTCTACCTGGCTGCTCTTCACTTTGCAACGTCAGAATATCAGCGAGTGATCGATCTCTGCTCTGCTGTGTTGATGGATCAAACGACCCATGTGGAAAATGAAACTTTGAGCGCAGGTTGTCTTTTCTTTATTGACGATGTTGTTAGAATAGTTGGATTCTGTCTGCTTAACAAGAAATTGAATCAAAAGACTGCTTTTAACAAGAAACACGTTTATCTCGACCTACGTATAACACCAAAAGTGTTCGCCCAGTATCTGACGGTAGGCGTGATATCTGCCGAAGGAATTGCTGGGCAATTGAAATTGAATACTATTTTCCCACCTTCAACATTGCCCTTTGACCGATTTCTGTCGGCTATAGCAAAGCGAAAGTTCGGTACTTCAATGAAGTCAAGCGTTTGTCTCATAGCCCAGAGAGAATGCGTATATCGCAGAACGAATTCATTGACAGTAAATGCGAATTCTAATGTGGATCCTTTGCCAATAAAAGAAAATAGACCTATAATTGATGCCTTGACTGAATACGCGTTGGAAAATCTGACATCATTTTACAGTTTGATTCGCAATGATTATGATATCCAGTGCAACACAGCTGACTGCTATCGTGCTTTGTACCTTTATAAATATCAGCGATACGATGAAGTTTTGAATTTATGTGATCGAATTATTATTGAACCTGATCTGCAGACAGAATTGAAAGAATTTGGATTTGCAAATATTCTGTTGCTGCCACCGATTGACTCATTCTTCGATAAAGACGTACAGTGTTTGCTTGGATTTCACACACTCTTCTATTTCTTAAACCCTCTGAATGATGAAATGAGTAAATGTGAGGCAACTTACGAGACATCATTTGCACACTCTTTCGCTCGACGAGTGTACTCTAGAAAGGGCTCTCTTTCTTTAGTTCTTAATTCTCTGTACCCCATTAGTAGCCAGTATTTTCTCGGGAGACATTTCATTGCAAACTATTTGAAACTCAGATCTTATATCGACTGCAATCTTCCGCGTCGAAGAGCAATGATTGAATTTTCTGCCATTGAATGTAATTTTCCGTTTGAGAATTTTATTCGCCAGTTTACCCTCTACAAATTTTGTAAGATTGACAACCAGACTCTAATTTAGGACATTTGCAATTTTCATGACCGAATGTGATTTTCTATTAACTCTGCTTTTTGCCAAGTTGAATAATTGTGTTCCAGAATAGGTTGTATATAAGTGGTTGTAATCTTAATCACAAAGGTAGGCCTAAGTAAGCCTATCATTCAAAAATTTTCTCTGTAATGCGAACGCAGTGCTTAAATCATTGGTCTGAAATCGTCTAAATTCGCGCAATAGAAAATAACATTTGAAACTACTGAGAGCCTGCTCAGTAACAAGGCCGTCGATAATTAGCCTATCTGTAGTGACCAAGGGCTCACTGAAGCAATGCATAGACGATTTCCTTTTCCATGGTAAACATTGGGGTCCGAAAATAGAAAAACCCTAATTGGAGCTCCCCTAAATCATTTAATGGCTTCGTCCATGGTTTCGCTACATGTATAAACGGAATCGATATGTCGTGTGCACTTTGCACAGAGGGTCGACCAAATCTCTTATAGGCCTAGATAGTCTATGGATCTTACCATAGATACTTGGATAATATCAAAATTTCAAACTAGCAACGGGCTAGTCTTTAAGTTTGCGAACCTTTGACATAACTTTTTTACATTGCGTATTTTTTAATCTGTGATTCCATACAAAACAATTCTTAAAGCATCAGCACGCACTCCAGCGCTTTTAATCATCTGAGTCATAAATATAATCCATGTTTAATTCAACAAGAACTGCATTTCCTGTCCCTGTCGAAATGAGCTGCGAAGGTCACTGAGATGTCGAACCCGCTTATTGCTCTGACATAGGCCTATCCCACAGTGCAATGCTTAGCCTTGCAAACTTGTAGCTTGTAAATTTGAATTCTCGAATTCAACCCTGTGAACTTTACGATTAGGCCTACGGGATTCTATTTATCTCCGAAATGTCAACGTAAATCACAAAATGTCCGATATTTATCTCCACGATACAAACACAACAGGGTTTCACAACAGAAGGTCTCATCGAAGCAGAATCTCCCGGGAGACTGGAACAATGTCTCACCTATAGACAATAATAATTGCTTCGAAACAAAGTCTGCCTATACCAGAGAAAATGTCACCTTCCTCTATCGGTATTCACTTCATTCGTACATTCATTAAAGTATCTATATAGCACTTCTTCAAGAAAACCAGTCAGAGGTGTCCCTGACTCCTGCACGGGCAAAGAGAACAATTTTTCCAGTGTTCATAGAGTGAGTCAGAGAGTGACCAAGGGAACAGGCGCAGCTCAAGGGAGAGGCAAAATTAATATGAATAAAAATTTGCGTCAGTGGCTCATTGGTACAATTAGCTGGCTATTATTGAGTTGTGTCATCATATTAGGTGCCCCGCCATCTAAGGTTCCTCTTTTACCGACACTGTTTCATATCAATTACAAAAAGTACCGCCCTCCTCCTTACTCCATGCATGGGACTGGCAATGCACGAGCAGCGGCGGAGTTGTCTAAGGTTCCCATGCTAGTCCGAGACTTAATCTCCGTAAAAACCTGCACCAGAGAGCCAACACTCACACTCTTCCTAATTATACAGAGGCTCATGAGACGTAGCCTATCATTAAAAACCATTGTATAGCTTATTCAACCATTATGTAGTGAATACTAGTCTGCATTGATGTTGCCACCAGCAGCAGTTGCAGTTCAATGCTGTCATTGACGTGCGCAGCATAATTTGGTTTTCTCGAACAAAAGAGCAGACATCAACTGCTGAACGAATTCTTACGTAAATACCGCAGTCCACAAAACATGTTTCAGACGAGACAACAAACAAAAAACTATGCCTGAGATTTTGTTGTTTTCGTCCTAATCTGGAGCCAGACGAATTACTCGGCGATGCTCCATAATATGCGAATTCGAGTACAGCCTGGAATTTTCCTAGGGTAATGCTGGCGATGGATGCATGTAACCCTGGCGAAAAGGACGAGGGCAAGGAGGAGAAGGAGAGGGAGACAGAGGAGGAGGAGGAGGTTAAAGAGGAGAAGAAGTTGCATGTCTCGTAACCAACTGATTCTAATACGGAATAGCTTACCGGTTGAATCGTAATGTATCCCTAATGTGCCATAACCAGCGATTGGCTGGGCTAGTTGTTCCAAGATGTATGTAAGTGTGCACGTATGTATGTATGTATGTATGTATGTATGTATGTATGTATGTATGTATGTATGTATGTATGTATGTATGTATGTATGTATGTATGTATGTATGTATGTATGTATGTATGTATGTATGTATGTATGTATGTATGTATGTATGTATGTATGTATGTGTGTATGTATGAATGTATGTATGTATGTGTGTGCACAGTGCATGCATAGATGTATGTGTGTGTATGTATTAGTGTGGTCCTTAGCTCCATGTAAAAATATTTTTTGGAGAATTTTAAACGAGGCACCCTCCTAACTCATACCTTTAGGTTCAAAAATATTAACACTGAAAATTTTGGCAGATATTTTTGAGTTTTAGGGGTCGCTACCGGACGTAACATAATTTATTATATCAATGTAAAGACACAGGCGAAACATGGAATATCGTATATTGCACACTATTACTATTACTATTACTAGTACATGTATGGTTGAATGCACAAATTGGAATAAATTCCGGTGGGCAATGGACCGTGCTGGAGGTGGACCAGTGGCCTGTGGACTGGTTTAATATTTTGGTCAAGACTCATAAGCGGACATAAAAATGTTTTTCCAGTCAATGCTTCCATTATTACATCAGTCTTTTGCGACGATAGGTATGTGACCGTGTGTTTCTTCACAACCAAAATAGCAGACTCTGCATCTGATCCTCATTATTTGTTGGAAGCTTGTTATACTCATTCATACCAAAGGTCATCACCAAAACATTTCTTCATTGCAATGTCTGCAACTGCACTATTTATTTCCCTGTATTTTGTCAATGTCCTTAAAGATCTACACTCTACAGGTCAAGTCGAGGAGTAGGCCTATAGATGGTGCATACGGTGCTTGTAACCAGACTTTGGCGTATAGCAGGCAGATGTCAGCCTTTATTCTCTTCTTGTTGACTTGAATTATTTCTTGAACATTCATATCTTAACACTGTAAATGCTATTCCCGATCAACCTCGCTCTGTGCAGCCCAGCTGAAAAATCATTATGTTCTTACCATTCGGTGAACCAAGAGAAAACCTAACCACTGCCTCCAACTTAATTCAGGCCTATGTTGTAGAGACATGCGCTCTACAACAAAACCTTGTCCAGCTTCTGTGCCAACAGGATGCAGGCACCATTTCTTAGTCCACTGTTCACTGATGTGGTGTCAAAACTCATATTTGAGTTGATCAGTAATGCCCCAAGTCACAACATACACTGCAGACACTGAAGATTTTCTTGTCCCGATGATAACTTCTGTAAACCGAGGATCTGGTCGACACCCACTCTAGAAATGAGGACATGAAGATGGTCTACTATTTCTTTACTGCAGTCTGCATATGTCTTCCAACAACTTTCCATCCCAGTGAATTATTGGAGGAACTCCTGGAGTCCTGGTTGGCATTCAGCTTTCAAGTTTTCGTAATTTTTTTGCCGATTCTCTATTCACTGCTTAAGGATTGAAAAGCAATTGAGATTGAACTCTGGGATCATTGCCAAGACATCGTAGTGCGAAAGAAAGTAGGCCTAGCCTACAAGTGTTGCATTTCTGTTACTCACTCTTGGCTTGGCATTGTCAAGACTTAGGCCTAGGCCAATTGCCAACTTTGTGTTCTCTTTGACAATAGCGTAATTATGCAATATACACGAAAAAACCAAAATGAAGCGAAATTGCCGCCAAAAGATGCAATGGCTGTTAATGCATTATAGAAAAATGTCAATAAAATAAGTAAGTAGGTGGCAATCAGGATGCTGGAGATGTTAATAAATTTGTGAGTAGTTGTCTATCAAATTCTATTATAGCGATTAACATGTTTGGAATGCATATTAATGGAATTTACGCATAGTGGACCACAAAGCCAAATTACTTCTAACCTTGAACTTTAACCTCTGGTAGTGACCCCTAAATGTCCTCAGATTCTCTCCAAACTTTTTCTTAATTTTTTTCTCATCAATAGAAACCAACTTAGAGGGTGCCCCGTTATAAAATCAAACTTTTAAAAATAAGGACCACCCTAGTATGTATGCATGCATGTATGTTTACGTGTGTATGTGTGTATGTGTTACGCTCACCGGCCCGCTCTTCGTCAACACGGTGCCTTGCCTCGTACTCGGACCCATCGGTCATTTCTTCTACTCGCATCTGTGCCACCGGAGAAGAACGTCTCGGCAAAGAGGCCCGGAACAAGGAATACAGCTCCGTCGCGTTGGATCCTGACTCTGCGCCGTCCGCGGTCACCTTGGAGGTAACATCCCGAGCACCAGGATGGCCAATCCTCGAAACAGGGTTCACTCTTCGGGCAGAGGTCCCTCGCTTAGAGCTCCTTTTCACGGTCGCCAACTTCGCTCTCTCCTCCGAATGATCGGATCTCTTTCGCACCATGTTACATCGAGTTGCCGACGCGCCGTCTCTTCCAACAGGCAATACCTGGCGCTGCCATGAGGCCGGCCATAGAAGGCGACACCAACTCCACTCTAGGGGATTCAACCCTACTCTGTACTGTGACACCACCATTGTCCCTTGTCCGCTACAGGACAGTCACAATTCTCTGTATATGCTTTTCTGGTACCAGGCCTTTAGGGAGACCATCCGTATAGTTCGCCGGGAAGCGAAACTATTACACAATCTGCGCAACAGCGAAGTTAACCGTAACCAGGACTACGGCGCTTGCCAGGCGCTCACGTACTCTTCTCTCTCTGTACTCCGCGCTATCCGGTAAGAAAGGCGCACTACCGTCCGCAGAACTTGTCTGCTCTTCGCCGCAACAGGCGCCAACGATCACTGATTTGAAACGCGTCTGAGTCGCTTTTACCGACTACAGACCAGCATCGTACAACTGTAGGGGGCTTAAAAATTAGCTAAGAGATACACACTTCCTTATCTAAATTAACCTATGACTTATGGAACCGGGACACGCTGCGTAAACTACTGGGAGCGGTTAGGGCAGCTAGGTTTAACCCTGAACCATGCAACTACGAATTCCTCGACCGGGTGGGGAAAACCGCAGTTTCGGCGAAGATAAGCTTGTCGAGCCTTCACCGTTCGAACCACTAACGATACTCTCACACTGACGTTATATTCACGATCGCTTTGGTGCGCTGAGAAGATTGGCACCAAGATCGACCAGATCAGATCAAAACTGGCAAGGATACGTATACAGGGAAAAATACACGGGCGACGGCTTATGAACTGCCTTCCGAAGCCCTTCCCACGATACAGGTAACACACTCACACGTATACAAGATAGAACTCGGCGTGACGTTCAATCTGATACCAACTTGGTAACGATCGGACCACAAATAACAAAGTTACACTCTCTCGACCGGTGGATGGCCCGGTCTACCGTGGACTTCAACCAACACACGTAATACGAGCCGGTATAGCTAAGCGAACACTTCACGACCCTGCTACTGGTCGACCCAAAGACCAATAGGTGAAAGTAAAGATATTCGAAAGAGCCAAGATTACAATTTCATACAATCACGGCGTATGGAGCCGTGGGTCTCCAACACAGACCTGTACGGGGCAGTCGCTCGCAGGCGCGGCGCCGCGTTGCCGTACGCTAAGGGAAAAACGTGCGATAGGCAAAAGACCGGGAGAAACTCTTCGCGAGCGTCTACCGTCGAAACTTTTACTGACTCAGTGGATAAGTCGAAATACCTCGCCCTCATCACTAAGCGAACGATTTACATCCGCCCTCTTTGCTGTACCGTCGAGAAAAAATTATTTTATATGGGATGCATCGAGAGGTGCCAAGGGAATCGAAAACGTACAATTAAACTCATCAATTACAGTAGGGAACAAAATTCCACAAATAGGGCCTATCTATAGCCACTTCGTTTATTGTCTCCTTAGAGTATCGCTATAAAAATTTGCGATCGCACTTTTAGTCCAGGATGCGCTTGACGAACAACGGAAGTGGAGTTTTTGTTTTTATTGACAATGAGAGATTACTCAACACATTAGCGATGAACAAATAGATTTATTATTATCACTGAGATCATAGGAAGCAAAGCATGAAAGAGCGCATAGCGAACTTCACAATTACTTAACTCCGTCAGGAACTTGTACTCTGCCAATGCCAGCCCCAAGCCTGGATAAAGCAGGAGGGCGACACTAGTGATATTTGTTATCACAGTGTGGCTAAACGAAAACTGCTACTATTTTCATATGTAGTATAATATTATGCTTGCGTCATGACTTACTCCTGCAAACAATATGCATCCGAACAACATGCACTGATACAGCTGATATAAATGAACGAACGAGCGAACGAATGAATGAACGAATAGATTATTGAATCACTGCATGATTGAATGATTGAATGAATGAATGAATATTGAGAAGAAAGAATGAATGAAGGAACGAATGATTGAAAGAAGAAATGAATGAATAAATGATTGAATGAAGGAACGAATGAATGAATAAATGGATAAATGAACCAACGATTGAATGAACGAACGAATGAATGAATGAACGAACGAATGAATGAATGAATGAATGAATGAATGAATGAATGAATGAATGAACGAATGAATGAATAAATGGATGAATGAACCAACGATAGAATGAACGAACGAACGAATGAATGAAATAATGAATGAATGAATGAATGAACGAATGAATGAATGAATGAAATAATGAATGAATGAATGAACGAATGAATGAATGAATGAATGAAATAATGAATGAATGAATGAACCTCAGACTGTGGCCCAGTTAATTAGTAAGGTGGTTGATGATTATGGTTCCCATACCAACCGCCGTAGAACAAAATGGACGATAGAAGAGGGATTTACCGCTAAGAGAACAGAGGCAGACCAAAGAGAGAGAATACCTAGGTGACCTAAGGCATTGGAGTAAGAGATGGCTTGGATATGCACAATCCCAGCTTATTGGCGACGTGGACAGACGCAATTGGAGAAATAAGAATGAGTTGTGCGTGCCACCGATACCAGCAGGGCTGATGAGAGCGTACATTCAGAGAGCAGAAACAACAGACAAATTATGTTGGGAAAAGATGCAATTGCAAGATCTGTGAAAGAAAATCATAATCAAGTAAGGGAAAGGATATAAACAAGAATAGAAAAGAATAATATTATAAATCATCTGAGGAAAACGATATAGAGAAGAATGTGAAAAGAAAAATACGAACCATCTGGGCAAAAGATGTATCATTATAGACATTTATATTATTTTATCTTGATCTACAGTGTGAAATTTCCAGACGCCGAGCTTTTTGTGAATGGGGGACGGGGGGTAGTCTTTGACGATGTGTCAAGATCCGGTTCTGTCTGCTTTCTTTTTTGGATCCTAGATGTTATAGCTAGGTAGGCCCTATCTAATGTAGCACCGAAAACTACATAATTATAGATGCATGAGATGGACGTCATAGTAGGACATTGCATTCATAATTAAGCATTTTACAGACCACTGGGTTAATCAGTAAATAATCATTGGCGTTCTCTGCACTATCTAATAGGCTACCACTAGGAGCTAGAATTATATCGGTTAGTAAACAAGGCTTAGTACTATAAGCTGGAAGAGCCACGCCCCGATTATAATAATTCTTTTCTATTCTTTTTTATATCCTTTCCCTTACTTGATTATGATTTTCTTTCACAGATCTCGCAATAGCATCTTTTCTCCACATAATTTGTCTTTTGTTTCTGCTCTCTGAGTTCACGAGCTCATCAGCCCTGCTGTTGTGGACCCACGCACAGACGTAAAACCTATTTAAGCAACAGGTTACTGTAGAGGGCTGACAGATAGCATTATGTTTACGTAGGGTGAAAATTTTCTAAGGTCCTATAGTAGAGTCTTTTTTCACACCCCCAACTCTAGTTGGATCATAGTCTGACCCTCCAATTATTTTTCTTAACGTCTCACACTGCATCTGCGCTTACCTGCAAACCTCTGTTGAAATTGACATTTTGTGTTATATTCACAACCACAACAGTGTAGTCTGCAATTATCAGACATCGTTTTAAAAGACCCACAAGTTGGTGAGAAATGACGGTAAGTATGACAGTTACAGATGGACCTATACTGAGAAAGACACTGCTAATGCAATTGGCGCATAAAAATTTTAATTAAGAAGACTGGAGCAGGCGGTCGGACTGGTAAAAATACAGACAAGGCAGTCAATAACACACAGGTTATTATACATGACATGTAAACAGTACACATGCACATTGCACACATGTTTCTATGCCATGACTTCCGCATGGTATATTATAAAAAGAAAGCAGAGAGGGCGGAAAGAGAATAATAGTAGGCAACAAGCGGTCGTTTGTCTTCTTGTCTGTTCGCCATTAGGTATATCATGGCGCTATAGAAGTGATAACTAGATAACTCACTGCGCTCTGCTGTCCATGGTGACTTAATGGTTCCTTTCACTCGCTCTGCAACAATGCAGAGGCGTTCATTCTCTGTGGTTGGCCCAACAACCTGCAATGGACTTCCCGTGACTATGCGACACCTCCCAAGCTGTCCTCAATTTCACAAACTGTTGAAGAATTTTTTGTTCGCTTGATCTCGGCCGGGAGCGCCTCTGAGTAGATACCTTGAAGGGGCGCTATATAAATTATGATTGATTGATTGATTGATTGATTGATTGCTTGATTGATTGATTGATTGATTGATTGATTGATTGATTGATTGATTGATTGATTGATTGATTGATTGATTGATTGATTGATTGATTGATTGATTGATTGATATAGACCTATCTATGCATAGTTGGTATATCACATTGGTAATGGGTAAACATCTTCCTTGGTATTAACAATAGTGTCTGTCATATCAGATAAAGTTGCCATCACCATTTCCGGTCGAACCGATCCATCTTTCTGGCAGGCCCTTGGCACGGTGGTGCCAGTGTAGGGACCCACAGTTGAGTCACTCTTCCAGTAACTGCGCAATGGAAAGTTTGTTGCGCAGTTGAATTCCCCAGCCCTAGATGTACCACGTGACCAACCCACGCCCCGATTATCTATATAAACCCGGGAAGACAAAAGAACTCGCATTAGAGATCCTGAGTGGCCGAGTGGGTTGGTAGCCCGCTCGCCACGCCGGCGGCCCGGGTTCGATTCCCGGTCGGTCGGTTTATCAGAGATTAATTTCTCGGATCTTTACTGCGGGTAGCTCGGTCGCAATATAAACGTAGAGTGAGAGGTTGTACTCTGCATCCGACACTAATCATCTTCGAAATGCAAAAGTGTCGTTAAGCCCGAAGTACTACTAAGAACTCGCATTGAACTCCGCCACTGGTTGTTCTCTGCCAGTGCCAGTCCCAAACCTCGATAAAGGAGGAGGACGACACTAATCATCTTTGGTATGGCAGTGTCGTTAAACATGTATCAAGAACGCGCATTCGGGGTGGAAACCATGGTCCTACCCGAATCGCTGTGAGGCTGATGATCGGTTTTGGTGATTTCAGTATGAGAGTCGTTTATGGTCGGTTTGTGCGCCAAAGAAGCTTAGCTTCTATTATTATGAGTCTCATTTGTGATATTCTTGTATTCTGATAATGCTAGATTCTGTAGTTGTTCATCACTAAACCTTTATAGGCCTAATGTACAAGTCATCTCTTTCCTTAGCATAGCTACATGTAGTTCCCTCGCTAAATAGTTAGGCTATACCTCGTTTAGCATAGCATAGTATGCAATACAGCCTCTTTTTATAGGGGGAAAGCTTTGTCATTAGGTGGAATAATCAGTTGTTCCTGTCCAATTGGTAGATCCATTGTTCCTCGTGGAATTAGAGTCTGTAAGGTGTTTCGATTTTTGCGTCGGGAAGCGAAGAGATTAATCAATAGCACGAGGTTTTCTTCTCTAACGTTCATGAACGTTTGTAGACGACCACATTGAGCTTAAAACCTACGCATTAGTCTATAACATGCCAACCAATTTTATTGCCATTCAACTTTTCCACCTGAATATGCATAGTGAAAATCGTCAAAGCCTTTGACAGCAATGACTCTATTAGAACATTTTTTCCTTAGATACTTTAAACCCTGTTAATTATAATTATATTGTGAGAGATATTGTATAAAAGACCTTCTTTGACGACAAAAACATCAGTTCTCAGCAGCAAACAGACTAATAATAATATGACCTGACAAATTCAATTAATATGTTCAGCTGCATTTTATTTCCATTCATTCGTTCATTCTATATGGATTCATATAGCGTCCTTCAAGAAAGCCACTCAGGAGCGCTCCAGCCCTGCCACGGGAAGAGAAAAAATGGCGAGATAATTATGAAACAGAGTTTCATCGGTCAGAATGTAACAAACGCAGCTCTAAACGTAGATCATTTCAGATGGACGACCATACAACCGAGAAAGCTGTCGGCCTATTATTATAGGGAACCCGCGTAACTAGGAGTTGCTCCTTGTTAGAATTGCGGATTAAAAAAATTATAAATGTCTAATTGCTTTACTTCAATCTGCCAGTAACGAGCTTGAATCATCTATGACAGGTTTTGAGAATTTTTTTTTTTGAGCCAGGAAAATGTTGTCATTTTTTTCTATAGGCCTATTTATACAGGCCTTGGCAGCCAGATAACTTTAGCATACACAATTACAAATACATTGTAGGTTGTCAAGATTTCTTACTGTCTTTTATCTACAACAAGCTCACATGGAAGGAATGTATAACTGTAAATGGATTAAATGTTTAAATGCACTGGTATTTTAAGTCACTGTCTTTAAGTTATATAAATATTATATATATATATATATATATATAGGCCAATCTATATCTGTAGACTTCAGTCTTTAAGCCATTTAGTATATCTGCATATGTTAGTTACATGATATAAATATGAACTGTTATGAATCAGTGAATGTAGGCGGAGAACCAAAAACCATTTGCATACGTCGAGACAAATAATGAAGCCATTGAAGACTACTTGATCGATCGATCGCTTTGTCACGTACACGCAGCATACACGTTCCGATCCTCACGAGACGAAGGAAGGGAGGGGCACCGTGTGCGAGACCGAGATGGTCTCGAGAAAGATATCGACGAACGTTATTCAGTAGTTTTCACGAGACTCTTTTCGGGACGCGGTATCCGGATGGTTAGAGAGCTTACAATTTGCAAAGAGGAGAATAATGGTTCCTACCTTTTCTGAGTAGACTATACGTCTACTCATAAGTGCGTAGATTGAGGCTCGTTCACTAGATGGCACCGTTTAATAATAATAATAATAATAAATCAAGCAAATAGTAATATAATAAATGCTGTAGGCTATAAAATTAAACGGACATTATTATTAAAATTCAACGTATATTATTATTCTAACAGGCAATGGAACGTGGTGATAAAACGCAACCTTGAAGTCATAGTAGGCTATAATAGGCCTATATATATATTTCAAATTGGAACAGTAGATTGCACACAATTTAATTAGGGCCTATAGTTTTAATTGTATGTCCTATATATATGACCATTATTTAGTGCGATATTCACTGCACAAGCCTTTCTGAAACGCGTAGGCCTACTTAATTTCTAATTTGAATTTTTCAATTTTAATCGCAAACTGACAATCATAAAATGCCATTTAAAGAGTAAACTACTCGGCGGTGATCCCACCACAATCTAAGTGAAACGACAATCAGATAATACAGACATCAAGGCCCTCGGCGAAACTGCAGTGGAGTGTGGACGGGCCACGCCGAGGGGCGCAAGACACGGCTATCAAGAAAGGCAATTCCAGCTTAATGAGCTTATAGACTCAGCACAGGCAAAGCTTCTGGACTGAATTAAACTGAATGCGTTGCTGGACACTGAACCAGCGTAAAGTAATCAATGATAAGCCGCATTAATAATATACATAGACCTACTAAAAATTTGATGTTTTCTCGAATGACTGAGAATCTATAGCATTTCAGATTATGACCTCAGAGTAGCTAGGCTACGTAATGAAAACGCAGTCATGGGTATATGCAGTCACGACGTGTCACCTCAAGGAAACTACCTTTGCACGAGCCCTAAAGACATAGGCCTACAATGGAGATGTTCTCAAAGCGTCATTGTGTAGAAATTTCATTATTTTTTCTTGTAGTCCCTTTATATATATGCAATATATATATATATATATATATATATATATATATATATATATATATATATATATATATATATATATATATATATATATATATATATGATGTGTAGTTAATGCTACCATGACGTTAATAATGATTAGACTGCAGATTCTTTTTAGATTGCATGCTATACTTAAATACTTATAAGAGTCGTCTCTACAGCAGAAGCAATAAAGAAATCTCCTTTTACATGAATCACGTCTCCGTTGTTATCGCCGCTTACATGTTCTTGCGCTGCTCAGCTATGATGTCTGCTGCAGCTGCTGTGGTATTGACTACAAAGGATGGTATCGGTCAATGAAAGTCTGGCACCAATTCTGCGACGGATTCGATGTCGTCATGCTTAAGTGAATTTCCATCTTTTTTCTGAATACTCTGCAATTGGACCATAGAGCGCGTTCATTCGTGACCTATTTCCATTTTAATTAGATGGACGGATACAGCTGGTTATTCAAGATGTGCGTGGGTGTGCGTAACTGAAAACTATTGAATAATTTTTGGTCTATTTCGTGCATGTGTGCACAAATTGTACGTACATGTACAAGTACATGTATTCTCGTATATATTCATACATGTATGTGCCTCTGAATAGTTGTCTTGAAGGGGCGATAAATAAAATCATCAGCTAGATAGATGGATGGATGGATGGATGGATGGATGGATGGATGGATGGATAGATGGATAGATGGATAGATGGATAGATGGATAGATGGATAGATGGATAGATGGATGGCCAGATGATGGATGCATGGATGTATGGATGTATGAATGCATAGATAGATGGATGGTCAGATGATGGATGGATGGATGACAGGAAGGGTGTGTGGATGGATAGATAGATGGATGGATAGACGTTCGATGGATGAATCTATTGCCTTTGGACCACATAACTCGTTCATTCCTGACTTATTTAGATTAATAGATTTTATTAGAATGGCATAATTATACATCTGGCTGTTCTAAAATGTGCGTCTGTGTGCAACTTAAAACTACTGATTAATTTTAGTCTATTCTGCATATTTTTTATGCATGTATTCTCACATCTATTTATATAATTAAAGTTGCCTTCAAAGGTTTATTCTAATACATAGGCAATGGGACTATGTTGGTGTGTGCTGTGTGTTGGTGTGCAGTGTGTTTGTGTGTGTGTGTGTGTGAACATTTTTTTAATTTGCGTGTGGCCATGTGTGCGAGGCTTGAGAATCGGTGCTTTGCTATTATTCGCACGCTGCATGTGTTGTCTGCGTGGTATTTTGCTCTATCCTGGGTTGCAGGTTATTAGGTCTGAAGACCTTTCAAGACTTATGATACGTTTGCTCCCACCCCAACAGAAGATCCGGATCGACTGTAGCGTAGTTCCTTAGTGGTTGGGGTGGGACAAGCGGTTAAATTGTTCAGCCAAAGATGTTGGAAAATACACAGTTTTATCAGTTCTAAAACCTAAGGTTAGCAGGAGATTCTATAACTGATCGACACTCATGGCACTGGATTCTCGATGTAAATAAATGTGTATACATTATACACACTATTTAGCATATTATCGGGTTTTAGGTGGTAAACACGTAATGTAATTATTTGTAGGTGAGTTTGTAGGTAAAACAGCGCAAGAAAAGTACAGAATTGGAGCTATATAGTCGGACTTAGAGCAAGTTCAACAAAGATGTTTAAGGAAGCAAATTTATAGCAAAGTCGACGTAAAAACATTGTCTGCAATTCCGCTTAGACGATCGTTACAATCCATCTTAGTCGAGTAGATTTTTAGGTAAATTCCTTGCCAATTTTCCTTCAAAACAAACTCCGCCACTGGTTGCACTCTGCCAGTGCCAGTCCCAAGCATTGATAAAGGAGGAGGGCGTCGCTAATGGTCTTTGTTACCACACAGTGACGTTAAACTGCAAATGCCACCACCTTTCAAAACAACATCCTCTCAGTCCAGTGCTCCTGTATTCTTTGCTGCTCTGTCACTCTCTACTTCCATTCTTCTCCTTCTTAAACTCTATCATACAAAAAATCGATTCCCGTCCGACTCCTTTTGTTGCTCCATGCATCCACTCCATGTCCCTAGCTCTCTCGGTCTTGCACTCTCCTTTTCCTATCACTGCATCACCCTGCACATCTGCCTTCTTGGCGTCTTCCGTGTCTCTACATACCTCTCCATATGCTGGTCACAGTCCATCCTTTGCCAGAGGAGAAGAGCCAAGGAATTTGCAACGCCCTATTAGTCGCTTGATCGATTTGGTAACAAATCCGGATGAAATTCGGCCAAAGTTTTCCGCAGTGAAAGATGATCTATCTTACGTCTCAATCAACATGTCTGTTTATACTACCGCCAGTAATCTGATCTCTTCCACCAACAGATCATGCATGATTCAATTCTGTCACTTGAAGGAGGCATCTCACGTCGGATTCAATATAGGAGGAAAAATTGAAATGGTTCGACACAAACAAGGGTGATTTTTCAGTTTATTTTTCTGACTTTATTCCGTTTTATTTTACTAGGCCTATTTTATTCTATTTTGCTGTATGGATTGGCCTCCCTCTTGAGGTGCGCCTGTTTCAAAGGTCACTCTCTGGCACGTTCTATGAGCACTTAAAAGCTGCTGTTTTGACTGTCTTGGAGTCACGAGCACACCTGAGCGGTTCATTGAAGAGATGCCTGATGAATACTTGAATGAATGACTTTCACGGCATCTCATTTTATTGCTCGTTTTGCTGCATGTTTAAACAAATTTACTAGTTTTTCTAGAGACAATTATTTGCGCGAATGCAATTTTTCTCAAGTGTGATTGCAAAAATGAAATCGTAAACTCTCAGTTTCTGAAGCTGCATACTTTGTGTAGAACTATGGTGTATAGCCTACTATTATTATAGTCAGGAGGTTAGCGTAAAGTTACTAAAGTGGACCTTACAGCCATGGGCGGAGTTTATCAGGGGCTAGGGGGCTAAGACCCCCACCAAGAAGACCCAGATTAAATTTTTACCGTGTAAACGGTATCTTTTCCAGGGCTTAGCTCCCTCCCCAAAAAGGCGCAGACTCAAAAGTTAGCCCCTCCAGGAACGGAAACCAGACTCCGCACATGTTTACAGCTGATTCACGAGCACTAAAATTGGGGGATTGAGTTCTCATGGGGGGATGAAAAATTTAATGTTGCTGATCTCACGAGTGACGTCGATCCTATTAAGCTTCTTAACCCAGAAAAGATTCGTTTTTCACTTTGACCGGATTAGACGCGAACTATACTTGACCGAAAAGTCGATTTCCACCCAAAATGGCCGAGCCCTGTAACTGCCGCGTCTGTGAATAAGCTGCCTTAAAAGGAAATTCGAGTCGACTTGCAAACGTTCAGAAGGGCTGTGCGTATATTAGCGGTTTTTATGCACTTAGTCTGCAGAGAGGTAGAAGAAGAAGCGGTGTATAACTATGGACCGGCTTGGCTGGAATTGCAAAGGGTTGACCGGAATTTGGAGAAAAAAGATGGACTCTGGCGGAAACGAGATCGTTCATTCCTGGAAGCTGTGGTATAAGGTATTCGCTGACGGGTATTTTTACCTATTTATAACTGTGGTCGAAGCAGATAATGAGAACTATAATAGATCTAGTTGTGTGAAGAATCCATAAGTATGAAGCCATAGCGAATTCAGTTAGCATTGACATTATTATGAGGGCGGATGGGCAGCCTTCTCCCTATAGCCTATTTATCTTCCCATTGACAGAGGTTATCAACTGGAGTATAGGCTACTATAGGTCCCTATAAGTCCTTCAGAAGTCTTAGACCATTGTTTATAATGTAGACATGCTACGTAGCATATCTACCTTTATATGCCACAGAAAGGCGATAGCATGAACTATTTTTAAATCCTCAATCTAAATTCTTTTTCGTGTTTCGACGTCTAGTGGTGGCATGCACTGCAGCACTGCACAATGCACAGAGCCTATACCAGGTATATAGGTCTATACCTGTCAATGAAGTATATGCCTAACTTAGCCTATCCTCGCGAAATGCAGACGCTTAACAAACTCTCATTGCTGGTCTACAAGTCACTATATGGCCTTGCACCGGGCTACCTCAAATCCTACTGCGTGCAAATGGCTTCGTCAGGTGCTAGACTTGCTGGAGATCTGTATGTGCGGAGGACGAGGACACGCTTCGGGGAGCGTGTTTTTTCAACTGCTGCCCCGCTGCTGGAACAGTCTGCCTACCTCTGTTCGTTCGGCCAACTCAGTTGAGTCTTTCAAATCTCAACTGAAGACATAATGTGTTTTCTAAGACGTACCTTTGACTCATTGCGTTTGTGTTTGTAGAGGCGCATTTGTAACGGCATGTGCTGTGTTACGGCGCAATAGAAATTGTCATCATTTTTATTATTATTAACCGAAACAAAGGTTTCCGAGTTCCACTTAGTTCCACTGCGCTTTTCTTATTCAATCGAACACTTCGGAGACAGCAGATCGGACTGGATGGACTTATTTTAATGCAGATGGTTGATTGGGATAAACTACTTTAGAGAGCGAACTGGGGGGAAGAGAACTAGGCGAGATTTGTTCAGCTCGGACTTAATTACACGAAAATAGCTTATAGCAAGGCTAAGCCGATCTAAATGTGACGGGAAAGTCATTGCGAATTAAAGGTCAAATAAACGCGGGATTAGATTATCAGAATTCTGGCCTATTACTTGGATTATCTGCGACTGTACCATAGGCCTTGTAGTACGGACTAGGAAAGGATAAGCTTCCTAAAGGTCATCTAAAAAGCGATCACATCTAACGTCGTGGGATTGAAGGCTGCATGATACATCGGTCCAGGAATAATGATGAAGAGATCAGAGGGGTGTAATCCAAGTGAAGTAAGAGCGTCTGAGGATCTAATTCTACTTTGGGAAATCTGATTAATGACCCACTGAGACACTGACCTAATTCTACACCGCAGATATTGATATACAAGTACATGTACGATTGTACGAGTATATAGTAGTTCCTATTCATAGCTTCAGCTTAGTGACCCCTGTGATAATAAAGGTTGCTATCGTCACCCTCCTCTTTTCAAGAACTCTTGGACTGGCACTGCCAAAGCACGAGCAGCATGGGTGGAGTTTATCAGGGACTGGGGGCTAAGCCCCCCCGCCCAAGAAGTTCCAGATTCCATGACGAGCAGTGGCGGAAATGTGCATGGGAGTCTTATTAGGCAACTAGAATGCACCAATCAGTATTTTGTTGGTAAGCAACAGTGACTGTGCAAACAACGTTAAAACACCTTGCTAGTTGCAGCAATAATGACGGCGGTAGCAATAGTGGTAGTAGTATGGTAATAACTATAGCCTACTTCTCTACTAGTATGCTAACAGCGTTTAAGTATTCATAGTCGTAATCGCGGCCCCAAATTTCTAAAGCACCTTTGTAAACCCAAGCGCCGGGCTGAACGACGTCCTGTGTCTTTTCCCCAGATCACTCTCGGACACATTCTATAAGCACTTGAAAACTGTTCTTTTTGGCCGTGCTGGAGTCGAGATCACCTCTGAGTAGTTTTCTTGAAGCGGTGCTATTCAAATACTTGAATGAATGAATGAATGAAGGAATGAATGAATGAATGAATTACCATCTATAGAATATGAGGTTGAGCAAAATGGTTAGTGTGCTAATAGTATTTTAATTTTTAATTGAGACTCTGCCAGGTTCCAATTTAAAAACATGAGCCGTGCACACAATCATGTAACTGTGTTGGCCAGAGACGCATGTAAGCCAGAACGCTGGAGACAAATCATTAGCAATGGCGGGGATTCTAATCCAGAATTTCCATTTGACGGTCAAGCCGGCGGTGGTGATGGTATTTGTAGTTCAACGTTTATGTGTAGTAGCAAAGATCATTAGCGACACCCTCCTCCTTTATCCAGGCTTGGGACTGGCATTGGCAGAGTGCAACCAGTGGCGGTGTTACGGTCAAGCCGGCCAACCAGGGGTAGACAATATCGCGCATTCGGCATTTGTAGTCAGCCATGAAAACCTCCTCCGCCCGTTAGTTAGACCAACCTCATTGAAGGTCGGTTCGTGCTGCATTCATGGGACTCAGTTGGATGCTACATACACCGACGGCTCAAGCAGTCTCTCTAATTCTAAAAGGCAGAAACACGAGAATGAATGGGTGTACGGCTTTTTTCTGTGATCAGGCGACCAGCATGCGCTTACCCAATGGGATTTGATGCGATGCGAGTGCTTCCATTGCAATGTAAACAAATAAAGCGCATTGGATGGAATAGGAACATTATCAAGGAACCGATGCCAACATGTGATTATGCTAACTATAACGAAAGCCAAAGATAGCGCTATTATGATTTATTTCTTTGCCATAATGCTAACTAAGTCAGTCTAACTAAAGTGATTATTCAGTTAGCTGGTTTAATTAGTCAACATTTATCACATAATTATAGCAGTAATAGCATCAAAATGGCTGCATGCAGATGTAGTAGTTTTGGTAGTTGAGGCAGGTGTCAGTAGCAACAGTAGAAGGTGTCAGACGGTCAGTAGCAGCAGTAGAAGGTGTCAGTAGCAGCAGTAGAAGGTGTCAGTAGCAACAGTAGAAGGTGTCAGTAGCAACAGTAGAAGGTGTCAATTGCAACAGTAGAAGGTGTCGGTAGCAACAGTAGAAGGTGTCAGTAGCAACAGTAGGTGTCAGTAGCAACAGTAGTGCACGGTAGAAGGAGCATCCATTGAATTTGCAATGAGATGGCTTGACATTGATCTAGCCTCGATCTCATTTTAACTGGACCATAACATTAAAGAAAAATCTACCAGTACTTAATTACAGACGGTTCCATCCACAGAATGACATATCGACATCAACGCGACAACAAATCACTCCTTAACTTAATATACAGATAATAGGTAGGCCTAGTATGGGTGGACCCAATAGATAATTTAGCGATTGCCTAGCCGTCCCATGCAATGCGATCGGTCCATCTCGGAGATTTCATTCACGGGTCAGCACGGTCTGTATACAATGGCAGACCTAGGCCTACAATTTATTGGTAAAAATCCACTCAAACTTGAAGTATCTCACTCGATCAGTTCTGTGAAACATGCATGGTTATGGTAGATGTCATACTGCTGCTCTACACGGCATGTAAACCTACATTTACACATGTATTGTATGCATCTAAGCAGTGCTTAAAGTGTGGAAAAAGATGCGCCTGGACACCCCTTACCCTTCCAAAAGAAGTGCCTGGGCGCCCTTACCTTTCCAGGCTGTGCTGGCCAATAAGTGGCAGGACGTCGTTCAGATGTCAAAATAAGTGCATGGACTCCGCCCATGACAGTCGAGCCACACTTTAAGCCATGCATTTAAGCTATGGAACCTGTGTTCAAATTATTTTTAAAGGGATCCACTGTCATTCCTTACCGTTCCCAGTGCAATTCTTCACTTCCACCAATCGGACTGGACCGTTCGCATTAAGCAGCGGTTGCCTGTGGCTTCGCATCGTGCCAAGGGCGAGAGTCCCACAACAGCAGATGACGAAGTTCAATCGGTATAACAGGCAATGCATCGTCGACGAAACGTTTTCACCAGAGAAATCCCAATAAAGCGGATAACGTTAGACGCGGCAAAGTCCTTCGGGACACTTCGCTATATTAAAGGCAGACGATCTCTATCGTCACGAACGACGTCATAAAAAACGTAGTAATTGTTCGCTACACATGTTTCGTCTGTCATTAGATATTTATGAACTATGAGTAATATCTGCACGAATATACTGATACATATAGACAGATTTATATAATAGGCCTATATAATATATAACGGGTAATGTTTGCATGTACATATAGATCTATATATTTATATGTTGCATGGTGTGTAGTTTGTGACTGAGTTTGCTTAAACAGCAGTGTGAAGTGAGAAATAGAAAAGTAAAAGTCAGTCTCGAGTTGTGTGAAGCTCATGAGAATTGAAGTAAAGTTATACGAGAATGAACTGAACAACAATTATTGTCATAATTACTAACATATAATTATAAATGCATGCCTGCGCACTCAGTTACTCACCCACTTACTTACTTATTTATTTACAGCACCTGCCTGCCTTGCTACCTAGTTAGCCTACTAACTTATAGCCTATACCAACTTATTCATCAACCTACTTACACATTCAACCGACGTCAGGGCTGTTTTAAAGGAATTTTTAGAACTGCACAACTCCTTCTTTCCTTTCCCATCATCCTCCATGGTAAATTACTTCCAATCGGAGGACAATGACCTTTTAAAATTAGTTTTAACTGTACAGAACTACAGAAGTGCTTCTACAACTGCACACATCCATTTAGAACTGCACATTTTGTGTGCAACTGCACGTTAAAAAAAGTCCTGACCGACGTCTGTCCGTTGACCCAAAACGTCTCCAGTATTCCTGCAATTTCACTGTTATTTTGTTTGACTTATCAGCCAAACACCGGAATGTTTCCTATAATTCCTTCTGGTGCCACTTTGATCCACCAAGTCTTGTTTTCCTACGGTCTATGCTATAACTGCTTTTTTCCTTGTGTCGATGTTGGCTGCTGAATATTCTGTTTTCATCTTATTCAAATTTTGTTTTGAAAGCAACAAATTACTTTAAATTCAGGTCGCAATGTGAAGCTTTAATCAGACTCAACACATTATGTGATGGCTAAAACTTCACTTCGTTTGAGGCACAATAAGGAATACGGTACTATAAACTGTTTATCACCGCATTGCAGCTTGGGGTCGGATTTACTGTAAAAACTGTAAAAACAATCAATAACAGTACTTATGAATTTTAATTTGTTGGTATGCCAGCTCGTTGTACAGTAATAAGTTGTTGCAACACGAAAACCTACTAAAAAATCATTTAAACCATTAATTATTCTCCATGTTTAACGCAGCGACTACATCGAGATAGCGAACCAGCTTATAATAGAGCCTGCACAGAACTTATAGTTTTAAAATGAGAAATTAATTAATTCTGGGTGATTGAACCGTAAACCCCAGAAATACGCCGAAGCGCTGAGCAATTGCGAGTGAACGACTTGCTGAAGGTCCCTACGAGGCGGCTTGAGGTGGATTCGAACCTGTACCCTCCTGTTGCAAGGCAACGAACAAACCACTACACCACCGCGCCCCACAAATATAGAGGTTGATGCTGCGACGGTTGGTTAGCTAAAAGGATAGTGAGGCAGAGCGACAGAAAGACTAAGAGACAGACGGACATGTAGACGGATATGCAAGCAGACGGTGATGGCCTACATCG
>OX457037.1:15036852-15149352 GCA_949752735.1 Lumbricus terrestris | reverse complement strand
CATTGACAGGAAATCAGCTCTGCAAATTTGTGCTTGGTAACCCGCTGCTGCCTTGGGCCCCGCTTATCCTAGGGCCGGCCCTGCCGGAATCTGTGGGAGTCAGAGGAAAAAATTAAGTAGGCCTACCTAGCATTTGATATTGAAACAGTGATTTACCGATTATGGCACAAATAACAAATAGGCCTATAGGCCCGTATATATATATAATATATAATATATAGATATGAGCCTTTCAAATGACTTGAAAAAACATTGGTAATCTCTATTCTCCTTCATATGTATCATAAATGCAGACCTGCGGACTATTATAGATCGTAAGCGGGGATGATCGAAAGCATCGTATTTTGCACAAATTGAGGGTTTCAACGTTTTTTTAAGTTTAAACCTTTTTCCCGCCCACGACTATTGAACAAAAAGAATGATCTATTGTCTTGTTGCTATATATGAACTTCGGTCTGGAAGGTTTCGGCTGCGACGTCATTGCGGATTGCTGTCATTCAACGTTCAGAGAATTGAAATCTTTCTGACAGTAGGAGGTTGCCCACCTAATGTATGTATACGATGTTTAGCTGTCTAATATATAGATTATACCAAGAGGGCGGTTCTGTTCAGTATCTGAGGAATGGAGATTTGATAAATCCATGTATTAGTAGAATAAAGATTTGATCAATCTAACTAGGACTATAGAATGAGAATTTTAGCAACCCAAAAATTGGCCGAATGAAGGATTGGATTTGATAGGATTTCTGTTATTTGATAGGATCAAGTATAATACGAGAATCGTGGAAAAATAACTGAGGGGTCGGACTATGATCCGCGTGGAGTTGGGATGTGAAAAGAAGACTTTACTACTTTACTATGGGACATAAGAAAGAACGGGGTTTGAACCCCTCAGCCCTCCCCAATTTTTCACTTTGGGATCAGAATTTCATTTAAGGAGTTTTTATAACTACACAACCCATTCTTTCCCATCCCATCCTCAATGGTAAATTACCCAAATCGCATGACAATGACCTTTTACCCTCTTATAACTGCACAGAAGTGTTTCTGCAAATGCACATATCCACAAAGAACTTCACATTTTGCGATGAACAGTACACTAAGAAAGCTCTTGATATAGTAGGTTGTGCCATAGAAGCATGACGCTCTGATCAATCCACGTGTTTCCCTGAACAAGAGAATTGATCAATCCTATATGTATTGTCCGCACGTCACGACAAATCCCTTCAACAACCGAACGTAAACAACCAACGCAACGCAGGTCTCGTCTTAGCCGCACAACAATTAATGAGCCGTCAAAGATCAAATGAACGGATTGAACAGCTGCGTGTCTGGACGGCGGCAGGCAAGCTCTTCAACGGCGGAGAAACAGCGTGCAACCGAGAGATCATTTGAACGCATTGTTCACCACTGACCCACTACTAGCCCACGCTCTTCGTTAATGCATATAATATAGCGGTAACACGGTCTAGCCTACAGAGTAAAAGAAGTGGTCGTAATACATGATAATTATGAGTGGCCTGCTATCTATTATGATTATATAAAATTATATATATAATACATGCACACAAATATACATATAATTTATAGACTATAAAATTTACATATAGGCCTAATATATATAATTTCGGATTATATATGACTTTTAAATCCTACATATGCATGGGACACATAGGCCTAGTATAATATAAATATAGGACTATATGAGACTGTATACAGTGTATAGTTGTATTTTTGGTATTGCCGTCCTTCCAACGCTCACAAGTGTGCACACGACCAGTAGCTGAACTCAATCAAAGGTCTCTTAGGTCTTGTATTTACACAGCATCAGTCTCAGGCGTTGTCTACACTACGCGTTTGGACATAGCTCCATCTAAAACCATTGGCGCGCCTCAAAGTCGAGCCATTAGGGCACCTATAAATTATGATGGCTATATCAAAGAACTCGAAGTGCAGAAGTAGACGTTGAGGCAACATGCGTGAAAACCGTTTAATTCTTGCATAAGAATGATAGTCTTGCATTTAGCAGTTCTGTACTAAAACAGTCAAACAGATTTTCTCGACACGGTACCTAACTTCAGAAGAAAATATGCATATACTGATATAATGACAGACGAGTTCAATTAAGGCCACAAAATATTCATTTCATAGTCATATAGCTAATGCATATGTGACCTAGAGATATCAACTAATAGAATAAAAATAAAGATAACTCATTTGTGATGAAATTGATACTTTGACATAAACTCCTAAATTTTACCGGTCTTTAAGCTTGTAGTACAAATCTTATAAAACGCTGTCGTCATGTAGCCTATGTTCTTACAAAACTCAACGCTAAACGATGACCTAAGCTTATGCAATCTACTTTTAATACTTCTAAATTTCTAATACTCTTCAAAAAACAATCCTTTATATTTCACCTAATAGAAAAAAGACGTCAACGTTTCCATTTAAATTTCAACCTAAACGGCCATTCCAGAAACATGACTGTGCTACTTCTTTTAATGCAGCTCTAACACAGCACCTTCTATGGACATGACTGGCCTTCTGTTCTAAGCAATTTACTAGTAAAATGCATGACTTTAATAGCAGTTAATTACAAAGATGGAAGAAAACTCCAGTTCAGTTTCTTACACGCTCAACTATCATGCCATTGGTAACGAGACAGATATGCGGAGGTATTCAAAGGCAGATGATGACAGTTCTTTTAATGGACAGTCTAGCATGTATCCTTCCGCCACGTAGTTAATTGTCGTATTACTACGCCGCATGCAAACATATAACTCCGTGAACGTATTCCTAATTCCTTCACAGTGAAACGATCTGTTGTATTCATGCGCCACTGTTGAAGTAGTTCCCTGCGAATATAATATTATTCCTCCGCCGTGAAGCCATTCCTCGTAACCTTGCGCCGCTGCTAACGTAGTTCCTCATACACGCACTCCTTCCACGTTTATTGTCCGTTCAAGCATGCTACAGGCGTATCGCAGACGATCTAGCACTTCCGCCGAACATCCAAAATGGCGGAGAGCCTTAAGTGGGTAGGTCGTCGCTAGTCGGCTCGAGTTGACCAGGGTCAGGAGGAAATCCTGGGCGCCGTCAGGATTGAAAATGACTTTCGTGTGATCCTCCAGGAAATTGACCTACAATTAAGTGATGGGGTTAGACAGGTCAACAGATCATGTTCTGTTATTTTATGCAATTAGGACACGCAGTAGACACTAGTCTAGACAGTTGATTTGCGGAAGTCTCCCCAACATCGTTGCGTTGTCAATTAACCTTGAGCATGTCTTAACACACAATTGCAGAGCGTCCCCCGATTGATAGGCGAATAATAATACCAATAATAATAATATAATAAATTTAAAAAATAGTGGTAATAGCATTATAGATTATGATATATCAAACTGACAAGAACGCAATCATAATTTTAAAACTGCAATAGCAGTAATAATAGTAGTGGTGATAGTAGCAGCAGTAATGGTAGATATGGTAGTAGAAGCAACAGCAGGCCTAGTGATAGTAACAGTAATTGAGGTGCTAGTAGTAGTAGTAGTAGTACTAATAATCACAATGATAATAAGATCAACAATAATGATATTAATTAGAATAATAATAATGAAAATGTCTACCACATCAAGACATTGCGTCAAACAGTGACTGCACGCAGCCAATACGGCAGCACAGTGTGAGAGCTAAGCACACTGGCTGCACAATCCAACGGTTGCGTCTTCCTGTCTACTGAGCGAAGTTCAAGTGTCGGTTATTCTTTCGCAATTTAACAACTGAGAGTCAGATTTATGTACCCTGGAATGAATGAAATAAAATAGTAAATGGAATAAAAATAACAATTACATTAAAATAGGTGACTCATCAATTTTCAGTGTTCCATACCTGGAGCGTTCCATCGGTGAGGAACATGACAATGGCTCTATCGGTGCGGAACCACTTCTTGAGGAAGACTGGCATGTACTTGGCTTTTGTCTGCAGTTGACCACCTGCGATCAGGTGTGTGTCCATGTATTGCGCGAAGTAGAGCAGCAGAGTTACTTTCTTCTGATGTTCCTCTGGTGCAGAATCCTGAGTGAATGTATCCACTCCACCACTCGGATCGTTCAGCTCGATCGTCCTTTTAAAAACAACATCAACAACATGTATTTGGTGTGATTTTATGAGGCGTTAAAGGCGCTATATAAAGTTGAGAGGTCAGGATAGCTGGATGGATAGAGCGCTCGGCCTACAACGCGGAAGGTATAATTGGAGTACCCATAGATTATGTTAAACATTGAGAGGAGCTAGAGGCATTCGCGAGCAGTCTTCCGTATTCAATCAACAATCACTTTAGGTATTTCGAGAAAGTCCTTCACGTGCAATAAAGCTCAGCGGCGTTGCCAGTCTGTCATATGGTTTGCATGTGTGCTTTCACTTTGGAAGGAGGTCATTATCATATGCAATCAGGGCTGAAAGTGAGCCGGGTCTGTTGGGATCTGCGACCCAGCATTGATTTTCATGACATGCTGGCGCCGGGTCTCTGCCGGGTCGCGTGTTTGACAATTCTGGGCAAAAAGACACCAAATATAGGTTAAAAAATGGAATAATTTTGGATAATTTTGAGCAAATGACTAAAACAAGTCGTTGAAATATTTTCGGCTTAAAGGCGTCGGTTCGTCCACCAAAGTCAGACCCGGCAACTTTCCAAACCACTTTCAGCCATGTATACAATTGTATTGTAGTGTATTGATAAGCAGAGTATCTTTGTGCCATTTCAGTCATCCGCTCTTTTTAGGGTCCGAAAATGAGCACAGTCGCAAGTTGTCAGTTGTATGGCAAACAAAAACAACCCTCAACTTCGCAACTAAATTACTGAGTGTTTCCCTCGCCTCAAATCCTGCCTTTCTCTTGGGGTCGCCGACGGGGAGCACTTCTGAAAGGCTCTCGCTGGGAGAGTGGCTTTATAAATGATCAGACACAATACGATGCAATACATAAGCAATGAACCTATTCCAAAAAGCATGAGCAAGTGCATGAGACCTACGTTCCGTCCGGATCGAGAAGCATTCTCGTGTTGTCGTTGAATAGAATTCCGATGGAGTTGTTGGAGAGCTGGAAACCGAAGCCGTACTTGTTGGAGTAGTCGACCCACTTCGTCACACAGACGGTCGTCTTAAACCGTGATGACGTCATCATCTGACCGAAACCATTGGCCCCATCATCTGCATAGTGTAATACGAATAGGAGTAATGTAATTCAAAGCAAAAAAATAGTGCTTAGAGTAGCACAGCTTTAATTGTAACTCAATGCGTAGAATTGAACTGATGGCAATACTGCCATTGCGAATCTTAGGCTATTAGTATAATTCGAACAATATATGCTTTCTTCTGGTTCTCTGCTTGCTAGGCATGTAGGTTCAACTGTCCAACGTTTCCATTCCTCCCAATGGTGAACCTCTTTCTTATCTGCTTGCCATCATCCACAATTATTCATTGATTATAGTTTAGTATTGGTGAAAGTTTCTATCCAATAATTGCCTTAGTCAATTAGCCAATTACAAATTAGCAGATAAGTAACATAAGCTATGTTCATGTTTAGGCTACTTACCTAACTTGTCGCTTTCTTGAACAACTAACAATACAGTGATCAGTAGACTATAAATAGGACAGAGGTCGTTTTTTTTATTCAAATCTCAGCATGACCTGACCTGGTTTCATTCTGTTTGATTGGCTAGTAGCATCGATGCTCTGAAGCAGCTGACGGTAAAGACGAACCTCAGAATCTGGTCCGGGCGCATCTTCAAATAAAACACATCTAGGCCTACTACTGTAGTACATGTGTACACTGTACAATGTATACATGTGCGTGCGTATATGTGAATGTATGTTGACAGTCACAATGTCTCCATGTCTGTCTACTCCTCCATTTACTGGAGCAGTACAACACGGAAGCTTTACATTAGCCGTTAAATTAAACATACATTAATTTTGTCGTCAAGACAAGATTAATCTTGGCGTGAACTTGGTGTTCCCTTGAACCCCAATTGATCATAGTACGCCTTCTTCCAGTGGTTCTTGCCCCCCCCACCTTCAATAATCTCCATTAGATCTTTGCATGCGCTCCTTTCACAAGAACTTGAAGGCAGCTCCGCCTCTCACCTGTACTGAACTTGGAGTGGCCTTGGTAGGTATCCGAAAAAGGCGCTAAACAAACTCTTGAATTTTATGCCGATGAATGGATAAACCAAGGAGACTCTGGACCAATAAACAATCGAATAAAACGAATGGCGAGGTAGCAAGGCCGTAGCCAGGATTTTATTTCGGGAGTGTTCACACGACCTTGAGCAAGCCGACAGGCAGCCAAATCAACTGACGAAGGTGTTAGGAGGGTGATTTAATCTATTGTAAAATGTCATATCGAAGCAATAACTTTCAAATGAAATCCCCTTAGTCCTTTTATCGTGATTGTGTTAGTAAATGCACATTATTTTATTATGGCATTATTTCATTTGGAGGGGGGGTGTTAAAACACCCAAAATACCCACTAGCTACGGCTTGTAGCCTATGTTGGACTAAGTTTCTGCTAGATTTTACGTTTTAATATTAACACATTTACCCATTTTCATCCATATTATACGCACAGGATACCTCTTGGGGTATCCTGTGCCTGTCCCAAGCCAGGATAAAGGAGGAGGGTTCTGCGGTGGGCTTGAAACCCACCCAGGAAAAAAACAAGCGCAACAGAAACAGTGCAGAAAATTCATTCAACTAACAGAGTGGAATGGAGAAACTGCATTGCCCGATGTGCAGAGCTGCACGGGAAGAACTAAGGTCTAAGGTATACGGTATACGCATTTGGCGTTAACATTGATGTGGGAACTTACTGATACGTTCTGCTGACAGATCATCCCGTGGAATGCTCGGAGCACTTCCGCCTTCTCGAGGGTAACCTTCGGGAAACTTCGAATCCGTGTACTCAAAGTCGGAAGTCTTGTTTCTCGTAATGATCTAAAAAAAAATACGGTTACACGTCGTCACAAGTGATAGTGATTTTCGTTGTCATATCCAAATTCATTCTACACGACAACCTTTTGCTTATTCGCAGCTGCTCAGTCAAGAGGAAATCAAGAGGTAAGAAAGGTTATAGTAATTCTAATTAACGCATAGAGTGACTCATGTGAGACCCTGTAACAACCTAAAGTTTAAAATTAAAATTTTCAGCATATCTTAACATTGTGCAGCGATAAAAATAGGCAGACTAAAGAGAATCAAATTCGCTCAGAGATAATTAAGAAGCCTAGGAGTGAAGATTGACTGCATGATTGAATGAAGAAATATAAGGATTGACCGAAAACTGACTTTGACTGACTTACCTCGAATATATGACGAGAAAAGACCAAGTGAGTGCAGTGGCGTAGACAACGGGGGGTTTCGGGGGTTAAGCCCCCATTGGGTTATGAAAAAGTTTTTAAAAGGTTATTTATCCACTTAAATAAGAAAAAAACAAAAACAATTGTTTGTAGTAACAATTGTTTTTCTTTATTTCCTTTGTTACTTTATACCCTTTTTATTTACTGTAATAAAGCTACTGCCATAAAAAACCCAAAATCCCCACCATAAATTCCAGGCTACGCCACTGAGTGAATTGATTGAATTAGAGATCAAACGAATTATCGAATGAGCGATTGAATGATTGTTGAAATACTGACAGAGGAGACTCGTCGTCATGTTATAGAATTATTCTAGTTATATATGGTGTTTATAATTACCTGTGATGCTGATTTCTTTGATCCCTTGGACTGAGCCAAAGCGGAAGTCGTCGAGTTCTCCGTCTGATTGGATCCAGTTCGAGACACTGCTTTCGGTTTTCTATCAATGACAGAACAACAATTAAAATGGAATCATAAATGTGATTTACAATGTTAAATAAAGTTCGAGACACTGCTTTCGGTTTTCTATCAATGACAGAACAATTATTAAAATGGAATCATAAATGTCATTTACAATGCTAAATAAAGTTCGAGACACTGCTTTCGGTTTCCTATCAATGACAGAACAATTATTAAAATGGAATCATAAATGTCATTTACAATGCTAAATAAAGTTCGAGACACTGCTTTCGGTTTCCTATCAACAACAGAACAATTATTAAAATGGAATCATAAATGTCATTTACAATGCTAAATAAAGTTCGAGACACTGCTTTCGGTTTCCTATCAATGGCAAAACAACAATTAAAATGGAATCATAAATGTGATTTACAATGTTAAATAAAGTTCGAGACACTGCTTTCGGTTTCCTATCAATGGCAAAACAACAATTAAAATGGAATCATAAATGTTATTTACAATGTTAAATGAATTTTTTTTAAACTGCTTACAACAAAAATAGGTGCTGGTTTACTTGCCCTGCACAGAGCACACTATACTCACTATAGCCCTACTTAATGTGGGCTACTTAGGCCATCATTAAAGTGTTTAGATACACTCCGAGTCCTTATGTATAAATCATGCTTCATCCTATTCTTCTCATGGTTACATTTTCTGTAGCTGTGTTAAAGGTCGATTCTCTTTCTGATCAGTTACTGTAGTAGCCGGAAAGTATAATGTTCCTGGTTGGATGACAATCCTGTCTTTGGTCGAAATTCATTCACGGCTGTCAGCTCATCCGGACCCCTGCCTTCCCATGCTCAACACCAATCCAACTTTATAATCTCAGAATCATCTTTTCCAGTTTGCCCATTGTTTGCCCAGATACATCGCGCACTTTAATACTTTGCAAGGAAGACATTTTCAAATTACAGTTCTGTTTTTGTTTAGTGAAATACATTTAAATTTGATACTAGGCTATATTAATTTCATATAGCCTACATTTTTACATTAATTTAATATAAATTTTATAAAAATACTAATTAATACATTAATTATAATAAAATACATTATTATAATACTAAATTAATATATTATAATTTTTTATATACTAATTTGATATTATAATAATGTACTACTAGACAGAGAAGAGTATACTCCACCTAATAGGCATGATGCTCGACACAGGGAACTTCGGACGGCTTTCACAAGTCGACGGTGACAGGATCGCCGGGAAATGTCCATCAGAGAAGAAGTCTTGCGTTGGGATGGCGGTCAGCGGGGGTCGCATGGACGGGTCAAGGGTCAGCAGTCTGCAGATGAGGTCACGGGCGGTCATTGACACGTGCGGGGGAAGGATGAACTTGTTGGCAACGATGCGCATGTACGTCTCCTTGAGGGTGTTCGTCTCGAAGGGAGGTCGACCACACAGTAAGGCATACCTGTTGAACATCAGATGGCAACTAAATTCAATGCAGATGTCAAACATAATTGTTAAAGAAAAAGAGAGGAGAAGTAGGAGACGCCGGACGGTGGAAGTGGAGGTGGAAGTTTTGGAGGAGGAGGAGGAGGAAGAGGAAGAAGAGGAGGAGGAGGAAGAGGAGGAAGAAGAGGCAACTGTGAGTGATTTGTTCCTTGTTCCTGTGCAGAAACCGTTTGAGTGGAACATCGAGTCCGTATTCTCGGCATTGCAAGGGAAGGACTCTAGCGTATCGGTTACCTTGTCCTCAGAGGGATCTTGGTTGGCTCCGGGCTATAAGCTCCAAACCCTCCCTCGGCGTTTTGTGTACGTGGTGAGCCAAAAAGTGACCTCTAGAGTTTTTTGCTGATATTTTGGCCAGAAGCAAGAATTTTAAATAAACTTTCAGGTCTAACAGGCATAAAGGTAATTCATATTTACGCACTGCAGTCAAATTTCTTTTAAATACGGTAAAACAAAACGAAAGTTAGCCTATATCACTTTCGGCGAGTCCACCATTGCTTTTTGATGGTCCAAAAATAAGCAGCGAAGCAGAAAGAAATCTGTACGGATTTTATGGTTAGGGCTAGACTATAGGCCTAATGGTGGATGGGCCACTGTTTTTCCTGATCGGAAAGAAAAATTTACGCGAGCTACAAAGGTTCTAGACCTCTGACAGCATTAACTTCTATATTTAGCTGAGCCGATAAATCCTAATGGCACTCGATTCTGGACGGATAATAATAGTGACGATGGGTTTGAATAGGACCTCAAACGCTTGTAGGCCTACACACCCTCTGGCATAGTAATGAGAATCAAAGGTATCCAACTGTGAAAGCCATTTCCCGAGATTTCGATGGGTTTTCGCTGGAAGTCGTAAAGTCGTCCGTTCTGGAAATGGGTCGTTAACTGCAGCGTCCAAATTTGGTTTGGAATTAAAATGACCATGGAACTATTCTAGGAAACGCCTCCTAATGGTTCAGACTATAGATGGTCTCCTGCATTACATAATACTCTCCGCTCCAACAGGGAGCGGAGAGTATTGAGAGAGGGACAATCTGGCCATAGCTTAATCTGAGACTAGAAGAAGTCTTGACACCTTTAGCGCGTTAAGCGAACTTGAGTTCTATTCCCCCTACGACACCAATCCCACCACCCACAATTTAATGCTAGACTTGCCAATCCTCCTTCCTGTAGTTAAGATTATTGCCGCTAATGTCTACATGTTCAGGATTTTAATTTCAACTATCATCATTACAACTACGTTCAATTAATTACGTCATCTGTAGTTTTAAATTAAATCTATTATTACATTTTTGATTTTCAAATCAAATCTATTAGACCTATTACATTTTATTTGATTTCGACTTTACTCCTCGCTTCAGGAATTTGCGGCATATATAGGCCTATTATAGGTCAAGGCCTCTTTATAACTCCGCTAATGAATGCCTCTGAATGTCTTATTGGCATGGAGAGTGATCTACCACTGAGCTTTGCAAGTGCAAGACATTCATTATTCATTCGTTAAGAGAATTTATATAGCGCCCCTTTAAGATTGCTTCTCTGGAACGCTCCCGACCTAACCCCGGTTAAAGCAGACAGTCTTAAATTTGTTTACCTCCGCCTTGGTCTTTACTACACGGAAATGCAGATACATTTGGGTGACCTAGGCATTGGTAGATACAGGATAGGTGACCTTCTCACGTCTCTCTTCATGCAAATTGAGTCCAAACTCATCTTTCTCCCACCGCAAATCCTGCCATTTCTTTGGGGGTTCGATTCTCGCACTGGGAGCGCCTCTGAGCGGATTTTACTGAATGGCGGGCTGTATAAACGGTCAAACACAATACAATCTGAAGCCCAGCCATCGAGAGATGACCCTACGCTCCCATCATATTAATGGCCTCATTGTGCCGGATTGGAGATTAGATTTAGTTAACCTAGAACAGATTAAGGTCATACAGTGGCATGTACACTAACATGATGCAGCCGAGAGCCCATATGTCTGCCTCGTAGCTATGTCCCTTCTTCTGCAGAACCTCGGGAGCGATATAGTTCGGAGTACCACACACCGTCCTAAAGAACACACACACACATTCAAGAACACAGAACATAGAACTTGAACGATTTTCGGTTCCTATATGCACAGCGCTATCCATGTAAAAACACTGACACGTTGGTCATAGGCCTATGTGCTCAACACTTTTAAATCTGTTTTTTAATGCAAGATTAAAATAAAAGCTAAAATAAGATTATTCTTCCTTAATTGACTAATTGCTAAAGAGATTTTGGTGTAGGGCATACAGACAATCATCTTAACGCACACGTGCATTAGCCATAGAACAGATCAAGACAGTATAATATTCTACAATCAGACATATTATGCTTACTTCGAAACATCCTAGCAACGTCACTGTGTGGTAACAAAGACCATTAGCGACGCCCTCCTCCTTTATCCAGGCTTGGGACTGGCACTGGCGGGTGCAACCAGTGGCGGAGTTGCAATGAAAGTGTTTTCATCATTGGTTATGTATATGTATACAGCTCTTAATAGATTCAGGACGACTGAAAGCAAGAGAAGAGCAGTTTTGTGGTCACAAAGTTCATTAGCATCGACCTCCTCCTTTATCCAAGCTTGGGACTGGCATTGCCGGAGTGCGAACAGTGCCGGGGTTCAACAGGAATACTGGATCTGCCCGTGCCTAAGTTGCAATCTTTTGTCCATTCACTGAACATAAATGACTGAAGAAATTTTCATGTCGCAATTGAAAATGAATTTCGTGAAGATTTGTCTAATAGCGCCTTGTCAAAACGTTTTAATGGTGTCTAAAATGAATATTATTATAATGATTGTCTAGTATTAGAGTAGTATATTAAACGAACTTTTTCATATAATAGACTAGGCTACCTGGGAGATCACGTCGATCTAAATGTATCTTACAAAGTGATAGAGCAACCATTATTATATTTTCTTTGACGAACATAGAGAACAGCACAGTTAGAAGCAGTGAGGTTCTTACATTTTCTTCTCGCCCTCGTATTCCACTTTCGTGGCAAGACCAAAGTCGGCAATCTTCAGCTCCATACTTTCGTTGAGCAGCATGTTGCCGAGTTTCAGATCGCGATGTATGACTCGCTGGTCGTGAATGTAGGATAGACCGTTGACGAGACCGCTCATGTAGTAGCGAACCTCTGGCTCTGTTAGCGTCTTACGGTGCTTCAGGACGTGAACTAAGGACTGAAGGTAAAGCAAATTACAAGTTATCCTAAATTTTAGTAGAATATCACATATAAGAAGATACGTTGAGTTTTAAGAAAAGGTGTTTAATTTGTTTTACTTTTCTGCAAATAATTATTGCATTGCGTCAGCAAATTTCCGTTGCTTGCCCAGACAGGAACATGGGACTAAATACTGAAATGGGCTGGCTAGTTGTTGTCTGAATTTGTATAGCGCCTCTCCAAGGGGACTATTCAGAGGTACTCCCACACCCAGCGTGGCTAAATAAAACTGTCAATAAAACTGACCAAAACAATACTAACGATAGGCTAGGCCTGTTATTTCATAACAAAAAGACGCTCAGCATCGTCTTCCTCCCTTCTTTACATTTTTCTACTGCAGAGCACGAGCCAAAATATGATGCCAACGTTTAACGTCTTTGGGCCTATGTGACATCAAAGGCCGTTGACGACAATATTATTATAAATCAAGTAGGCTAGGACTACACTCTGAAAACAAAAGATTCATTGAGTCCGAAACGGCCTCTGACGGTGGCTCAGAAATATACACCCCAACCGCCCCAGGAACATGAGTGGGCGGGGAAGAGGCGGGGTGGTCCTGGTGACTCACAGTCTATTACAGTGGCGTAGCCAGGAATTTTTCATGGGGGGGTTTTATGGCCGGAAACCCTGTTTTTTGCTATTTTTTCTTACTTACATGGAAAAATAACCTTAAAAAACCTTTTTCCGGAGCCAATGGGGGGGGTTTAACCCCCGAAACCCCCCCCTTGCCTACGCCACTGGTCTATTATCTGGAAGGCTTAAGGTGAACAGGTGCAAAACTGTGGCCGTACCTGACGTTGACCGGGAAATTTAGGCTTTTCGACCCACACGTTTAAAATTTAGTTTCGTTTCACAATTTAAGAATTATCTTATTTTTACTAAGTCTATAATTATAGGCCTGATAATGGATTTGTGGCGGCAAACATCAACTTCGGTATCTTCGTTGAACAAAGACAAATGTAATTGATGCATGGATCCTCCCTTAAGTAAAAGAATATTAGCCACAAGAACAGGTGTTTAATTTGTTTAAGCTTAATTCTTCACGACCCTTGGAGATTTGTCTATTGCTGGTCCAATGGTCCACGCACTGGGACTAAAAATCGAAACAGATAAGAGTTTAACGACATAAGCCGATTATACAACGACCAAGACTGCTAATATTTACAGAAAATTTAAATAGTTTGAACAGTATGGTACTAGGTCTACTATTGGTACAGTCCTACAAGCATTGTCAAGCATAATTCAAATTCAACATATCAGTTGCAAGAGTAGACCCAACAGTTAGGATAATAATAGAAGAAAGTGCTTCATTACGCGTATGATATGTAGGCTACATGACAATTGACAATCGCTGTTTATTCTGCTATTTACTTTATGTAACTCAGAATATGACTGCCTTTTTCACTCACATTATTAAGCCTATTGATTATTTAGTCAGATTATGTATAATTTTATAGACTCATATTCACTGTTTTTTCATGACTGATCGATGTTCCCACAGTGCATTTGAAGGCGGCTCATTGAAGTATATATATAATTATGGTTCTGTCTGTGTCAGACTGTGTGCTGGTCTTTATGTGGTCGTCTGTCTGTCTGTCTATCTGTCTGTCTAGACAAAGCGTCCATCAATACTGTCTGTCTGCCTGCCTGCATCCCTGCCTCTCTGTGGGTATGTCCTTATGTCTACCTGCCTGCCTGTCTATCCAGACAAACTGTCCACCAAAAACACTCGTCTGTCTGTCTGTCTCCAAAGTTCCGTCCTGTTTGTACAGACGCCAGCAACAATCATCTCGACCTACAAAACTGAAGAGTTATTTACAACATCTGAAACGATCCTCAGACGTCAAATCTGCAAAAGTGGATTCGCTGACGCAGCATTTTTGTGACAGCGACGTTTCAGCCGACAGCAATAAATTCTTGAGAACAAATTAGCACAGAACAATCGTGAACTCGATTCTTGATCGGGTCCACTCCAAGCACCCACCGATAGGCTAATGTAGTGTATTGTAGGTTTAAGAAATCTCACAGCACTGCACAAAGACTTCTTTATTTTTTCTTTCTTTCGGTTCCGTGCTTCTCTTTTAGAGAGGTTCTCACGTTCAATGGCGATATTCGTCACGCTAGATTTTGCACAGACTACCGATGAAGGAATCAGGCCTTTCAACTTGCAGCCTGGAGAACACAATTCGAGTTTCCACTGAGGCGGCTAGAGTGCATGGGTCTTCAGCGCAAATGCTCAGTTGTATGTTAGGCTATGTCATGCAGACAATGCCATAGGGCATATAGGCCGATGTGCATTTTAGAGCTTTGGAAGAAAGAAGGATAGGCTAGTCTAACATCCATTGCATTGTTATTGTGTTGTACCTTACTGTGTTGTAACTTACTGTACTGAATGTTACTGTATTGTGTTACAGTACTGTTTTGTATTGTTATTGCTTAAGTACCTTGCGACTGCAGTTTTCGAGTACAATGTAGACGTTAAGGTCATCTTCGAAGTAGCTGTGGAATTTGACAACGTTTCGATGCTGTAGAATTCGGTGAAGCTCAACTTCGCGAAGTATCTGTAATACAACAAATGTCACTTTCTATGAGGACCAGGGATCAAAGTGCGACTGGACGGTCGTTAACGACGTCCAGGCACTTATTTCAAATCTGAATGCCGTCCTGCCACATGTTAGGCCAGCGCAGCTTGGAAAGGTATACAGTACAGGCAATTCTTTTTCTACACTTTAAGCACTGATGAGAACAACGCCACTAGGCCGGACCACCATTCGGTAATAATTAGTATAAATATGTATGCGCATAATAAATAATGGGCCATACGACAGCAGATTGGTTAGGATTGGTTACGAAGTCTTCATAGACGGATGTAAGACCTTGACCAGGTCCTTCAATTATAGCAATCATCGTTAACACCATGTATATTTAGTTGATGCCCGGTCTTTGGATCGTGGCGCTTGATAGCTGAGTAATAAATAGCAATGTAATGTAAGGTAGACCTAATGAAGGCCTCTAGATGACATTGATTATAGACTATATGCGCTATAAAAGTGCCATAAGAGACTATATACAATATTTACACAGGCTCTTGAAGAGAGCGTGCGATTGCGTACAGGTGGCTCCATTTCCACCAACTTTGAAATAAAAAATTATAGCAGAGTCTGATTGATTCGCAATGTGCAAAGGCTTTCGGCTCGCAAAGGTTCCTATGAAGTGAACATCGCGATTGCAATCTACGTAGAAATAGGCTGTATATAGGCTAGTTTACAGCGCCCATATCAGCAACTAACAGACTACAGCTTTGACGAAATCGCTGAAAGGATCATGCAATTCTAATGAGCAGCTCATTTTTACTAAAAAAAATATCCGAGAAAGGTTCATTTAGCCTAAGGCATGCATTGCATTAGCGCTGGTAAGGAGAGAAGAATCATATCGAGCTGTATGAAAGACGACTTGATGAGATGGATTGCGGGGGTCAGACGTTATAAAATGCAATGTCAGTGCATGTGTATTGTGTGTATAAGAGACCACCGACCTTGTCTTTCTGGTTGTCCTTTGTCAACCGTGACTTCGAGATAATCTTCCCAGCGAACAATCTGTGCGACTGGATGTCGTTGAGTTCGTAACACTTGGCGAATCCACCCTAGACACGAAGAACGACGACATGAAAATCAACTAAAAGACCTCTCACTCACTTCTATTCCTCTCTGGTGGTACCACCAATACGTTGATGATTCGATGAAGCCAATGATGACTAGGCTTAAAATGATAATGACGATCGGTAGAATGACAACAACGATGACGATGACGATGAAGATAATAATGACGCTGTTGCGTATCAGCTTATGACTATGACGATACTGACGATGTCGACTGGTAAGACCCTAATGGATGATCACAAAATTTAATGATGACGATGCCGATGACGACAAGAAGTTGTAAATATCCGGCGATATTCGCATTAATTAAACCACATTACATCGCAATAGTCGTGAGGTTCGTTATAATGTACATCTCTCTCTTCGTGCATAATTATTGTTACTTTATAAAATCAGTTTAGGTTTCTATAAACGTAGCGAGCGACTATCGCGTTGACATCTGGCGAATGCTAAGGAGAATTTTGGTGCAACATCAGTGTCAAAAAACGCCTCAAAGATTCACTGCCTCCAAATGACATCGAAAATCTGGGTGCCTAGGCCTAATAGTCATGAAACCGATCAACTATAATAGTCTTTGGTTTGAATTTTTTTATTTCGGGGCTAAACCGTTCAACTTTTCGTTACAGGTTGGCAAAAGATTCGACTTATCCGCAACAAAAGTCTCACCACCCCAACAACTAAGCTTATAGGTTTGGATGCAGGAAAACATCCTCAAACATGCCCCTCCGACTTCATGCGTTAAGCTTCTCGATGCAGCACCTCTACGCCTCTTGCGTTCCACACCGACCGTTTGGGCTACTTTTCACTCGTTGTTTGGCCTGCATTGGTTCAACGTCGTGCACTTGCCTTGCTAGTTCTCGGAATCTCTCCACATAGAATAGCCACCATCTTTTCTACGGGATGAGCTCATGTCTGGGAACTGCCCCGCATCAACTCTCGCAAGGCATTTCATTTCCCACGGTGCTGAGAGTGCGTCCGAATAGGCAAAGCTGCAAGAGGTGCTAAATAAATTTTTAGATGCGATACTAAACGATGACACTGAGTAATTATGAGTGAAGGACTTCGTTAAGCTCCCATAGACAGTAACCGCATATTTGTTAGGAGAGCAGGTTCCAACCTGAACTCCCCAACATACAAGGCGACCACTCAGCTAATACATGTATCTTACCCTGTCCCACGACATTAGAACTACGTATTGACCCTCAGCCCTGACCCTTATAATAGTCTACTATACAAAGAAAGCACACACAGAGTTAGGCCCTAAATGGGGCCCGTTCACAACTCTTTCATTGCTCTTCAATAATGACTTGGACTATAGGCCTACCCGGTAATGGTTGACAACTTTATTGACCGTATGTATACACAGTATACACTATCGTCGGTTACAAAGAATAACATATTCGTTCAAACTCCGTCCATTATAATAGGACTAATGTACGGCTCAACCTTCATGTACGATATAGGCCCATGCACGTGACCATATGCAGGGTTGTAGATCTACCCAGAACTTTTGAGGTGAGTAAACGCTGCCGCGGGTATAAAAAATCGACTTTTTGGGCAAAAAAATTCTGACGACCTTTTTTACGACCTTTTTTATTTTTATTTGTTTAGTCATCGAAATTCTGACGAAGTCGTTTTTGGGCCATGATATTTTGCACGGAAAACCTTTACAACTGCATAAAACGGTCTACTTCCATAATTTTTCGCCTTCATAGGCTAATTCGCGATTTTTGCCTGCGTGTACCCACTTGGTCTTACTGAGGTGGGTAGGCCTATACGCTGTATACCCGCGTGTACCCTCGTTTTCTGAGGTGAGTAGGCCCTATACGCTGTCATTTTTTTTCGGAGGTGAGTATACGCCGTATACCCGCGTATACCTTGAGTACAGCCCTGACCATACGCATGTACTGTACGTACTCACTGTATAATTTTAGTGTGCATAGCCTAATTATGAATACTTTGCGAGAGAATAGCCGATAGAGAACGCCGGGAGTAGACCTCAGAATAAGAAATACACGCAAGCACACCGATATTTAGATGTATGCCTAATGTATATAATATTATGTGAGTGCACATTGAACATACATGCACATGTTCAACATTCCCAGTTAAGTTTTCAAGGTTTCAACTCTTAAGTGAATATCCAAATACTATAGACCTACTGTTGCCAAATCGTATACCAGTATAAAGCCGAGGTCAGGGGCGGATCCAGAAGGGGGCAATCCGACCATCCCTTCCATTTAAAAAGTGCATGGGACATGGCCCCCATTTGGTTTCAACAAGCCATTAAATCAATGCAGCGGGAGAGAAAAGTAGGATAATACAGAGGTCATAGCACTGACGACTAAAAAAGGTCATCAGTTATTTTGGCAGGGAAAACTGGTGTAATTTCCAGACATTTCGGCCAAACGACTAAAAAAGTCATCAGATTTTCTGGCAAACAATGATCACCAAACATTTTGCTTCCCCCCCTTCGAAAATTTCTGTATCCGCCCCTGGCCGAGGTTGGTTCAATCACTTCAATAATATATCTTCTATTTGCTCAATTGATTAAAACTGCTCTGTTCTCTCCTCATTTTATTCATAGTCCTACTACCTAGGTGTTCGTTAAGTCATAATATTTGCTCAATCTTTTGCTTGATCTTTTGAAAATAAAACTCAAGAGCTTTCCGAAAAGAGTTCTTCATTGTTCGACTTTGGACCCTCTCATAAGTTATTGATCCGCACCTACTAAAATCCCACTTAAAACCACATATATATATATATATATAATTACATATACTTGTATACATACAAAATATGCACATGGAATATATATATATAGTAGGGCGGCCCTTAAAAATGAAAGTTAAAAATAATCTGCTGGCACCCCTCCAATCTATTTCAATTATGAAGAAAATAATTTGTGCAAAAAATCTTTTCAATAGGGCAATATTTAGGGGTGCCCCCCGAGCTCTCATGTTTCAGTAATGTACGAGTAAACTTCCAAATTATAATTGGAATTGCAAACTGACATTTTCAGTGCTTTAATACATTCTGTCGGCCTACTAATGTTTGCAATGCTTCAACATTTAATATTTAGCACTTACTTACTTATTAAAATTACGTGAACTCTAAAATTTTAGTACAATTTCAAATATAATTATCTTTGATTAACGTTTGTTGTCTGGTTGAAAAAAGGTGGCAATATTTTATGAAGAGTTGCTTAATGCAAGGAAAGAATTTTGATTTTAGTCTACTATTGGAAACATAGGCCTACATTGTCAGACATAGTAAATACGAAATATTACAAAAAATATAATTCATAATTAATTATGCAAACGCGAGGGAAAACAAGTGTCTATCTACTTGGCTCTTATGAGCCTGAAATTCTTGGAGCAAAGTTACCATCGTATCGTCAAACTTTTGGATACTTCATGCATCTACTCAAAGTTGGCAAGCAGACAATCCGTTATTCCAGTCAACAGGCTATAGAAAAAGCGACTCTATTTTGGAAGCGAGCTGGTATACCTGTAAGAGGCAAAGAGCATTGTATTGACAAGTTGGAGTCGGTGTTCGTGGAATGGAAAGGACTTCAAAAGCATAGACACCGAACAGCTACAGCTCACAAGATTAAGGAGGAGAAATTTATGGAGAGACTAGATGACCTGTTTGATATTGCCCATGCAGACGCTCTCACAATGATTTCCATTCCTGAAGACAGAGACTTTCTACTCTCTCAAAGGCAGAAGGGACGTCCAGGTTCAGTTGGTGCAGCTGACATGGTGGATATGCGTCGAAGACAGCGTGCACAGGAACGGAAGGAAGTCGAACAGATGCGCTAAAAAGAGCACAGGAAGAGCAGTATAGGCCTACTGGATACCGATTCCTGTTCAAGTGATGAAGAATCAAGTGATGAAAGTGGTGGGCCTCATGTTGGGTGTAAAGGAAACAAAACCTGCGGCACTAACACTTGTAAAAATGAAGTAGGGCCTAACTGCGCCCAACACCGTTCTGATATCTTGGAGTTTGCTCATAGACAATAGACATTTAGCAACTGCACAGCCATGAGACGATTACATGGAATTTCTCGAGCTCTCAGTTGTCTTTCTTGAAGGTGTTCCTTCTCGTGGAATTCGGTTTCGAATACCTGGCGCTATGCACCGGGCACGATGGATGGCAAAAGTAATCTATACCATAAAGAATTAAAGATGTGTCTCTTTCATGCTCAGTTCAAGAAGACTGCTGCAGAAGAACGCAGCATTCGTGATATTGCCATATTTTCAGCTGTTGTCTACCTGAAAGCCTGGATAGCTGAGCCAATTGCTGTGGTGGCTCCTCTGAATGACTTCACTCTCATGGCAAACCTTCTCACATATCCACATACTACAATTTCTTCTGCTACAAGCAAGAAGCTAGGGTTTCACCTCTGGTATTTGTTTTGAAGAGCTTATTGGGCTTGCTCTTTTTGATTCAAGGGTATCCAATGACTCCAAGAAGCTAATGATTGCTGCCATGGAAGAAGTATAGCCCCAGATCATCCGCCTAAACGACCCAGTGTGAAGTCAGATGCATTTCTTGGCACCAGCGGCCTGGAACAATACTGTGCAACCAACTCCAAGAAACTGTTCCAGGTGCTTGGTCTGCGTGGACTATCTGAGATGATGCTTTCCAAAGATCCTGCTCTTTGGGAAGAGCATGAAGCATTTCGAGAAGCACAAGCAGTACTCAAAGGGTTGGCTGTCGTCAATGATAGAGCTGGACGAGGTGTGGCACTCATCCAGAACTTAAATAAAAAGGCTAACAAAAGATGAGGATCAGCTTCAATTTCTCCTGCAGGTTTTCAGTGAACATCGACGATAGTTCCTTTACTGTACGAAAAGAAATCTTGTGTCAAATTAGTAGAAAGCAGTGATTTTTGCATTTTATTGTCCTGTACTGATCATTTAGGCTACTTCTGTGACCAGCTGATCAGTGAACAATAACTGAATTATGACTGAACAGTAAACGCTTGTTTCATTAGCATTGTTGCATCACTAGAGTGTATTTTAGTCATCTCTGTAAAATTATGAGTGACAGTGTGTTGAATATAGTTTGGTTGAAATTGTATGATTCAATTGATCAAATTTCTGTCAAAGAATAAATTTCGGCGCTCGAGGGGCACCCCTAAATGTTTCGCAATTCCAAAATCCTTTTCAACATAATATTATTTCTATAATTGGCATGGATTGAAAGGGTGCCAGACAAAATTTTACGATTTTTATTTTTTGGCTGTATGCTAAGGGCCACCCTAATATAGGCCTATAGCATATATAATTATATACATGTTCAAGTAAGCCTACAATCATACATGTATGTTTGAGTGAATAAGGTAGGCGTTAATTGCTGCAAATATATCAAACCTAAGCATCCTAACTATGCATTGTGTGCGCATAATCCAGTGATGGGCACAGTTTTTTTTTCGAGGGCCAAATTTTTTTGGGGGGGAATGGGCGCGGGCCGCAAAGGAATGTGCCATAGGAAATTGAAACTTATCTATACTTAACAAAGTCATTCTGCACACAGGTTCAATAAAGTGTGTACAGTCACAATAGTTTGAATAGTGACTGAATCTATTCAATCGGCAATGTACTGAATGTTGTCGTAACGCGGTGAGTAGCTGTTAATACTTGTACGCAGCTGACATATCAAGTGGTCTTGAGTAAGTCTATTTCGCAATTTTTTCTTGACAACATTCATCTGTGAGAACAACTGTTCGCAGCAGTAAGTACTCCCAACCATACATAGCAGCTTGTTTGCAGCAGTCTTAAGTGTTGGATATGAGTACTGATTAACAGTCTGCCAAAATTCGGCTGGATTCCCTTTTGCATGAGATCGGGCAAGTTCATCGTCACTTTGAATCTCCAATATTTCTAACTGTGCTTTACTGACATCATTGATGATAGAGTCAGTGAAGTCGTTCGGATCAAACGTGAACTGATTTCTGAAAAAGTGAAAGTGTACTTTCATTATAGCGTTACACTCACGAAATCGTAGTTGAAACTCTTGCAACAGATTGTCTACGGTACCTCAGCAACAAAGCCACACTGTTCAGGATACGTTCCTTCTGCTTGCATTATTTCGCCAAGACAAGGGAAATGTGTGCAGTTCATCGCAGACAAGTGTGTTTTGAACAATGTCAGGTCATTGTGACTAACCGCTCGGTAGGAAGTAAACAGTATGGCGGTCACAGATACACGCAAAATAGAGCGGCCTCAACTCCGGCGATCGATAGCCCAATGTTTCCGCTTAATAGTCAATGGTGCAATAAGACAGCAGGCAAAAATAAGTAAGTAAGTAAAAGTCCAGCTTTTCAATTGCATCAGCTGTTTTATGAATCCAACTTCTGTTTCAATAATGATTATTTTTCATCAATCCAACTTCAATTTAATCGGAAACATTTTAATCAATCCAGCTCCTATTTAATTAACAAGATCCTTATCCATCCAGCTCTAATTTAATCAAGAACATTTTCATCAATCCTGCTCCAATCTAAGCTATAATATTTTTATTAACCCAGCTTCTGTTTCTCGCCTGTTATTTTCGTCAACCCAGCTTCTATTTCAAATATAAGAATACCATCATCCAGCTTCCATTACTTAAGCGTTTTTTCATCAATCCGACTTCTATTTCAGATCTAGAAATACCTTCATCACTTACTTACTTACTTCACACAACATCACTGTCTGAAGCGGGACCCAAATGTTTCGCGCGGAAACATTGGGCTATCGATCGCCGGAGTTGAGGCCGCTCTATTTTGCGTGTATCTGTGACCGCCATAGCCTACTGTTTACTTCCTACCGAGCGGTTAGTCACAATGACCCAATGTCAATTTACTCTTAAATGCATCAATTGTAAAGATCATGTCTGACAAACATTTCATCTGTCCTTGCAGTTTCAAATTCAAGTCATTTAGGTGTTTGGTGATGTCAGTCAAGAACGCAAGTTTTGTTAACCAACTGTGATCACACAATACTTCATGTTCTCTGTTAATATCATGCAGAAAAGCAAGTATTTCAGTTCTCAAATTAAAGAAGCGTTTCAGCACATTTCCACGTGAGAGCCATCTGACGTTATTGTGATAAGTGAGGTCATCAAAGTTTTTATCCTCGATTTCTGAGATAAATTCTCGAAACTGTCTGTGTCGCAAAGGTGACGCTCTGATGAAGTTCACAATGTTAACAACTTCTTTGAAGACTTCTGCAAACCCAAGTTTACCGGCACAAAGATTTTCTTGGTGAATTACGCAATGATAAGACATATCGATTCCCTGCAGATTAAACATATACTACCGGAGCCTTGTAATGTTGTGTTTGGTGTAACGAAATAATCTAACAACCATGCGTCGTGAAATAATCTGTTTTCTGCCGACAATTTACGTTTTTTTGTTAATCCACGCCATGATTTATCCGAAAGAATAAAAATCTTTCAAGAATGATCTAATTTACTGCTTCCCTAGGCGGCGCTAATTTCACTGCAGCTAAGGATAATAAGTAAGCAAAGTCAACACATGATGTCAATATTATGCTAGACGTCGACGATCAACTGCAAAAATATGTTTCCTGCATAAAACTTTATTTGAAAATTTAAATTGTCTTAGTATTCTCGGCGGGCCGCACAAAAGGAGTCCGAGGGCCGCATGCGGCCCGCGGGCCGCACTTTGCCCATCACTGGCATAATCTATTGAGTCACTGTCTTGTACAAGTCGTTTTCTCGTCTACCACGTGGACTATGCAAACCCAGTCTAAAATAAATGAAGTCTGAATTGTTGAATGCATGGATGGCATATAGCTATAGGTCTAAGCTACGGTTACAGAACAGACTATGTAGAAAAAATGAGACCAATGATTCATGTGCGAGGTCGTTTCAGTTGAAAGCGTAAGGAGAATAACTGAACGAGACACACAGAGACATATAGACGAGACACACAGAGACATATAGAGACATAAAGAGGCATACAGAGACATACAGAGACATAAAGAGAGAGATAGACAGAGTGTCGCCCAGAGAGGCAGGGGGTCGTGGGAAAGTTAAGTTTCCTAGGTCTTCACACTTGGCCTACAAATAGATTCATGGGCCGGACGTTTCAGACAAGACAGACAGACAGACACACACACACACACACACACGCACACACACACGCACACACACACACACGCACACACCCACACACCCACACACACTGACAGACAGGACAAGACAGACAAACACACACAGACAGGACAAGACAGACAAAAACACACAGACAGACAGACAAGACAGACAGACAAGATAGACAGACAAACACACACAGACAGACAGACAAACACACACGGACATACAGGACTAGACAACCAAACACAGACAGACAGACAAGACAGACCAACAGAGCTAAACACACAGACAGAACAGAGAATAGAGAAATACACGTCAGCTGGTTTGACAGAACGAGACAGCACGGATAGGACAAAATTTCTTGATGGTTATTTATATACATTATACAGCCACAGAATTTGAATAGTTTTTTAAGTTGGCGCAACATGAATGATGCATATATTGTTGTGTTGATATATCGTACGTGTAAAGCTTTAATGGCGCTTAATAAATGAACGTTAGTTCGTCGATGCATGCTACTAGTGAGGAGATCGCATGCTTCATTGGCCTCCATGTCGTCCATCACAGGAGTTAATAGAGCAACTTCTATAAAAAATACTAGGTGTTACAATTGGTGAACATCTAACTGTCTCGGAGCATGTTGATAATAAATACTCTAAGCTCGTGTGCCTCTTCAATTTACGCTTTGCGCGTGCTACGAGCTCACGGCATGCCAGGACCGGCCTTGCACGTCATTACTCGAGCGACCACAGTTGCACGTCTGCTGTACGCCTCCCCCGCCTGGTGGGGACTTCTGAGCGCTGGTGAGGTCGACCGCATCGAAAGGTTCTTAGGACGTGTCAGACGAGCTGGATTCCTTCCATCCGACTCCCCCAAAGCAGCCATTATGGCTGAGTCTGCTGATGCTGCACTCTTTGCAGCTATTATTATAGACGACAATCATGTTCTTCGCAAATTTTTCTCCGATAGACTCCCTGGAAAATACAATCTACGCCCTAGGCTACATCCATTCGAACTAACCAATAAAAACAATAAAAACTTCATAACACGGATGCTGTATAAAAACATTTACTAGGCTTTATCCGCTGCTCCTTTGTGCTTGTTAACTGTCGCGTTATGTCGATCGGTTATTTTGTCAATAAAACGAATATCTATATATACTACTGGTCATCCAATTGCATCATGGAGCCAATAACCTACATGGTCAACATGGTCAACATCGGTGACGTATTGTGCTGTCCTTGACATCATTCTATTGGCGATGTTTCTCGCAACATTTCGTGAACAACTTACCCATTGTGGCATTGTACAACTGTATCGAATTTACCCACGTCTTGGTCATTATCCCAGTTATAATAGATACACCTATAATAGGAGGCCTACTGAAACCCTAAGGGCTAACTAAAATCTGTTGTCTACATTAAAGGATAGGCCTACAAGTAACTTAGTACCGTAACCAACAAATTAGGCTGTATCTAAGGCTACTGTTTGTTCTTAATTAAACTTTTGGTTCTTGTTTTTTATCCGACCACCAAAATTTATAAATTCGCTGAAAATATTTCCTTACGAAATAGAAGCGGGATTTATCGCCGGAGGGTCGGTTAGGGCTCAGGTTAGGCGTCGTGAGGGTCGGTTAAGTTTAGTTTTAAGGCTAGTGCTGAAATTGAAGCTGGATTGATGAACAATAATTTTCAATGAAAATTATTTACTGACGAAATAGAAGCGGGTTTTATCGAACAAATTCTTGCCTAAACAGAAGCTGGATCGATTAAAAGGATTCTCGACAAACTAGAAGTTCAATTTATTAAAGATAACAACGCTGCAACGTTAGTTCTTGGTGTCTTGGTGGTCGGATAAAAAACAAGTACCAAACTTTTGACTGCTTATTATAGAGTAGTTTCCAATGTTAACGAATCTTATGGCAGTAGGGCCATTGGCGTCGCCCCTCCTCTTCATCCGGGCTTGGGAGTTGGGACTGGCACCCAGAGTAGTGGATTTCACCTATATTTACGGTGTACCTCCGCCGATATATTCTGCTAGGATGGCAGTGATGCTTGCACACATGGATGTGTGGTCTCTAGTGTACTGGTACCGCAACGTGTACACTGGATCGCCATAACTCCGGAAAATCAGATTACAGGGTTACGTTCTTGCCCTGTGGTAAACCATTTACTCTCCTACTGTGAGGGCCATTTCAAAAGATAGTCGCTCCGCAGTAGGCACACGGTGGGTATATAATGGGCCCTACACCTGCCTACCATTCAATGATTTACACCTGTGTACCAACTGATATCTGGGCTCAGGCAGGTGAGACTACTCATAAATAGGCCAGTTTGGAAGCGAATAACCACGACACTAGTCAGTCACGGCTTTGTGATTTGCGTTCAATACGACAAATTTAAACAAATTATGCTCAAGTCTATATACACATGTTGTCGACTGCACGGGGTAATTAGACTTTGGTACGAAATCAGTACCGGTACTGGCCGAACGAACGTCTGGCAGTGAGTGATGTTGTCAGAATTAAATCAAAAAGCGTGACTTGTTATGAGCATCGTATTCTGAAAAGCACCCGCACAACGATTAGTATTGGAGGTCGGTTGTTAGACTCAAGGAGAACTAACTGAACGAAATACGAAAAACAGAAATTACTTTGAAATTGATAGGCTCCCGTCACTACCAAGTCTAAATTCAAACCCGAACTATTAGCCTATAGTTCAAATGCAGACATAGCTTAATTGTTATCTTGTGAAATTACTGCATGGTAATGAAGTGTTTAAATCAGTTATGCAAATGTTTATAAAGCGTGGTTTTTGCATGAGCATTGTGTGAACGACTGAGTAAAATGATGAATTTAGGAGTTCAGTAGAGAAGACGCAACATGCAGAGGACAACAGAAAATGTTCTCACATCTGCAATAGGCCTAGTCTGAGCAAATACTTGACCCTAACTCACACAATATTATCTTCACATAGTGTCTAGCATAATGACGGTGAACTTTCTGAAGAATTTGGAGGGCATCAAATCGTTCTAGAAAACGACCTTTTGAAATCGTTTTCAAATGAGGCAATCCAGTTCTCAGAGGTTTTTCATTTCAGACCATCAAGTCAAGTTGGCAATAATTACGCCGGGCCTACTCGAAGGTAGCTCGCTGTCTACTGTGCGAAATTAATTATTGTCGTAATTAACATGTATTAATTTGCATAACATTACCTGCAGGCTATGAGATGACTCAATGAAAGGTTTCGACGGCTAATTAATTCGTCTAAAACTCTTAAACACTCGCCAATTAAATTTTAAACACCTCAGGCCCCCTCTACTTTATCCACCCACATTTTTTCGAATATACCCGATCACCCCACAGGCCTACTCATTCTTCAACGGTCGCTACAAACTGCCTCTCCCCGCGGGTAATGAGAACACCAGGTCCTTATTGAAGTTGAGTTGTCAGACCCGGGGCAATGCATAAATTAATGGACCAGGTAGGCTATAATTTCCGACAATTATTGATACACAGGTGTTGACTGCATGCAGCTGCCTAAACCCCAGCTCGATATTTAACTCCGATTGTCAAACGATCCGTTTCAACCCACTGGTCGGGTAACAGAATGCGTGATTTGCTCCCTTCTGTTTAAGACCTCGGGCTAATGAATAAAACAACTCTCAGTAGCCTAACACCAATTCCGCTTTGACCCACGAGTGAAAATTACGTGAGAAACTATATGTGTTTAAATTTTGTTTTGCCTGTGGGTCTTTTTTTACTGTTATTAACTTCGGTGTCGATTATATTATATTGGTTTGAAACTGAAGCATGAAAGTAACGGTAAATTAGTTCTAACAGATGACAGCTAGGTATACAGGCAAGCAGACAGATGACCAGACGTAGGCTACATGACATAAGCACAAATACAGAAACACAGACTGACATTGACGCAAGATATGCAGACACACAGACGGACACACAGACGGACACACAGACGGACACACAGACGGACACACAGACGGACGTATACCCACAGACGGTATATTGCGTTAAGTTTCCTGTAACAAGTTTATTGGTTTATTCAGAATTCGTGCAAGAGAACTGTTGTTCCAATTACTTGGTAGTAGAAGATTTTAGGTGATATGCTGAAGCTTTAAGTAACGTTGGATGTCTTGACATTTTCTTTGTTGGTGTTGGTTGAGTCCAGTTACTTAACAACTTCTACCTTTTACCACTTGCCAGCGCTCGTGAATAAGCTAATGTCATAGCGCTTAGCTTTCAAGTGTTGCTTCAGAAACATGGAGTTACGACTTACGACTTGGTTCCGCTTCCCATGCAACTTATCATTTTCATCATGTTCTATAATCATTACTTATCACTCTAAGACGACAAGCAATGCTTTAGACAAAGTGGTCAGGGTAAATATAGTGGCATACCTCCACCCAAATTCAAATGGGGAGCATGAGTGCACACTATCCCGACTATTCATCACATTAAATTTACCCCATAATAATATTATATTGAGCTCGTACCTTTCCAAGTAGTTTTCCCTTATAGTAGGCAGCACCATTCATCGTATCAATGACGCATTCCAGATGTGCGGTCAGTAGCGTATCATCCAATCCCTTGGGGGCGCTCTGTACATCCGTTTTGGGTTCGACGCGTCTTAACCCACTTCCGTTCGAGACCGGAAATAACCCAATCGGACTGAAACTCGTCAGCGGAACAATCTTTCTCGCCAACGGAAGTTTTGCGCCATTCGTTTGCGCGACGGCAACTCGGTTCGTAGGGGTGACTGTAACGCCATCGACAGCATCTACTGCAGTTGTCTTTCTTGGGGTCTGGGTGGGGGTCCGGCCCGTCGTAGGGTCCTCGGAGTTCTTCCGTCTGGATCGCTGGCGAGGGGCGGAATTGAAGGCGGTTGGAGGAGTGGCCAGGCTGTTGGGTCTCCTCTGGTTGGACCCGGCACTGCGTGGGGGTGGAGGCGGGAGACAGATCTGATGATTGGGTGTGGGTGCACGAGCGTTCGTTTGTTGTCGGTTTGGGGCAGCACCCGAGAGTTGATTCAAACGCTTCTGGTCGCGTGATGGTTGGCCACCGTTGATGACGCCAGGTGGCTGGCTAAAAATAGCACAAGAAAACAAACCGCTTTGACGATGTGCTTCATTACCCTGGATCCTGTGTGTCTACCATATTATAACTGCTCATATAATTATAGACAATTAGGCATACGCGTGTGCGAGTGTGAGTGCGCGCGCGCGTGTGTGTTTGTGTGTTTAGGCGAGTTATAACATTGTCCATATATTGACCATGTTTTAAAGCTTTGTTTTATACGTGGTTCAAGCTCAAATTATTGATGCACCGTCATATCAATAGCCTACTTCTCCGTAGGCTATTTGCGAGTGTACACGCATACACATACACACTCGCCCACATAAGCTTAGTCTGCATTTACAACACATAGCCTACATATATATCGATGATGACACAAGCACGTATATAATAATATAGGTCATTGCATATAGCATAGACTCGGTTGAAATTGGATCAGAAGATCATCAATCAATAAAAAGATGACAGTGAAAACATTTGGTTTGCAGTAGGAGACTTCACTGATCAATACCTCATCAGATCAGTAGCACTACTTCTTTACTTCTCGGCCAGTTTAACATCTATTCACGATAATGCAACAGATGCATGCATTTGAAGATCTATAGCGCATTCCCAACAGAGTAGGCCTACATTTAGAAGTCCTGGTCATGAGAATGGATGTTTAATATGAAAGTTCTTTTGAAACTTTTATATGTTAGCCTATCCATATTTAAGAAATTAATACTAGAAAATTAATAGAAAAGACGTCACACCTTTCATTTATATCATGTATTTGTATGTGTGCATGCTATTTTAAGACCTAATGCATAATGCATTCCCTTCAATCAATTCTCTTATAATATTATCGTGTATGCGTGTGAGTAGTAGACCTATATACATGTAGATAGACTGCGGTTATAATGAGGTCAGTGTTTGTATAAGTTCACAGCTATCTTCTATCACACAAATGACCTGTGAACCACTTGGGTGAAATGTTACCCGATGATTCTCTGGTTCCATCTAAGAGATCAGCACTTTTAACAAGGGTTCGCCTTATAGCTTGCCCGGGGGGGTCTGCTGGAACATTAAGAAATTTGTAAAAAAAATTGCCAACGTAGCTTCTTAATCATTATTATAATTATGTAGGAGCAAGTTATTATTTTAGATAACGTGCATTATTCCGGCATGTAGCGTGCGGTCGCACTCGGTTATGTGAGATGCATATATAATAATAATAATAATAATAATAATAATAATAATTATTATTATTATCTACTAATAGGCTATATATAAGTGAAATTTGATCATAATCAAATCCAGACACAATTCCGGAAATAAGTCAATTTAATTGTTGGGTTGTCAAGACTTTTGGGACTATTATCAAGAGGTCAAAGTACCAAAACGGTTAGAACCATCGATCCTTGCAAGTTATCACATGATATTCTATCATATGATATGCTAGATAGTTCCAGAGTTCACAATTACATAGGCTAAAACTGGATAACGTAACCGTCTAAATTATAAGGTTAAACAAATTTGCAGGGCAAAGGCAAAATTACTGAGATCTCTTCATTGAACTACATGTAGACCTATAGATCTGCATAATATGTGATCGGTTCTGTCACGTTCGTCTTATTTGACGTGACTCCTTTTTTAAATCCTCTCATTTTTTAAACCATCGCGTTTCTATACATATTAGTCCTGGATTTACTTAGAAAAATTCAACAGACAGGCTACGCCTTGTGAACAAACTGCCGAACACAGATCTGAAAAGCGTCATACTTGGACTTTTATTAATTTTATTCGAGAGGTAAACACCGTATTGAAGTCGATCAAACGTCCGTCCTTCATTCTCGTGCATTAGACCATATCCATTAGATCTATCCATATGGAACAGAACATTTTTAATACTATTATATGCTACAATAATAAAGACGCGCTTTTCAAGGTCTCAGAAAAATACTTTTCAGTATCCTGAAACGCAGTTTTCGTAATGTCTTATATAGAAGCACTTTTAGTGAATCGTAATATACACGCTTTTAGATCGGCCTTTAGATCTGTGTAATAATTATATATATATATAATATATATATCTAGGCCTATTATAGGCCTATTATTATATGCATTATGCATAATGCATAATGCAGGCCTACCACAAGTTTATTTAATATATAATATATCATACATATAATAAATATAATTATAATATAATTATTATATAGACTATATAAAGAATAGGTCAACTAGAATCCTGCCACTTATGTGCGACTAATACATGTATAGGCCTATTGTAGCCTAAGTTGATCAATAAGCTCGCTCTCTGAGATCATGAGAATAATACAATTTATAATAATGATTATAATGTGCCAGTATCAAGTATCGGATTTACGCTTCATTTGATTCTTACAGCAGAAGACGAATACACTGACAGACTTATACACTGTTGGCAAGATGACCAGACTAAGAGTAAGTGCATCGAGCTGGTCTCTTCTAACTGTTGGGAATACCTCTTCCGCCACTGTTCGGACTTTGGTGCCAGTCCAAAGCCTGGATAATGGAGGAGGGCGACGGGGGGGCTAATGTCCTACGCAAAATCGGGGGGGAATATGTCCGGGGGGGCTAATGTCCGGGGGGGACAATGTCCGGGGGGGATAATGTCCAGGGGGGCTAATGTCCTACAACCGATTGAGCACTTGGCACGTGCGATGGTAATTAGGTCCCAGCACCAGAGGGAGTAGTAGCCTAATAGTTGGTGTGACGACACCGTGTGATATTACAAATACCATTATCGTCGCCCTCCTCCATTATCCAGGCTTTGGACTGGCACCAAAGTCCGAACAGTGGCGGAAGAGGTATTCCCAACAGTTAGAAGGGTTGTAGGACATTAGCCCCCCTGGACATTATCCCCCCCGGACATTGTCCCCCCCGGACATTAGCCCCCCCGGACATATTCCCCCCCGATTTTGCGTAGGACATTAGCCCCCCCGGACAAAGTCCCCCCCCTATGTGCAAATCGTAGAATAATGCCGTAACCGATAAGACTTGTCACTGGCAGTCACATGCAAACAAAAGTACTTAGTGTCATTTAGGTCCTAATTGTATCAATAGGCCTAAGCCTAGACTTAGATTTGAAATGAACGAATGGGAATCGTATGTAGGGCCTATACAGTCTATTTGTTTAGTGTCTCACAACAAAGATTTGTTAACGTCAGTTAGGCTATGTTTCAGCTTCCTAGACTTATTAGTGTCATTTCAATTCAAAATTAGATTCAATACATTAGATAAATGAACGAATGGGAATCGTATACAGTAAGTAGGCCTACTTGCTAGTGTCAGTTATGGCTACAACGAAGGTTTATTAACGACATTTACGTATGAGCTTCGTAGACTTCTTAGCGTCGTTGCAGGCCTTTAAAATGTCTTATAATATACATATTAAACCTTCAATTAACTTAGTATATTCCTACAGGATGTTAAACTAATGTGTAATGTATAGATATTCATATAACATAGGCCCATTAATTACATTTTGTGCATCACTTTTAGGTAATGCTATCATATACTGGGGGGGATAATGTCCTACCCCGGGGGGGATAATGTCCGGGGGGCTAATGTCCGGGGGGGACAATGTCCGGGGGGGATAATGTCCAGGGGGGCTAATGTCCGTTTACCGCTCAATCATCCCAATTCTCATTGGTTTCTCTTCATTCGAATAGAGTAATAGTTAAGAAAGCATGTATACAAATTGTACGTGCTGGGGTACAAAGGTAAACATATGGATGTACAGTTGTACACATACTTGTAATTTTCCAATTTCAAATGAACTTTCACAGAAAAGACGGATCATGACGTACGTCTCTTCGGATCTGTCAAACCTGAGAGGCTCTCAAAGGTAAATATTATAAATATTCAGAACTTATAATATCGTGTAGGACAAGAAGAAGGCAGGTACATATCCAGTGGTTCAAGCAAACATACGTCTACACATCATGCTTTACAATATTGCAATTGTCGGGCTCAGTGATATTGTGGTAGGTTCGGTGCCTTGAAGCCGGAAGTTTGCGGGTTCGATTCCAGCTCAAGCCGCCGCGTAGGGACCCTGAGCAAGTCCTTTACTCGCAATTGCTCACGAGCTTCGGCGTGAAACTCCGATTCAGTGTCGGCGCTGTAGTCGGCAGCACCTCTGAGTAGCAATCTTGAAGGGGTCAAGGGGCGCTCTAATAAGTACTTATACGTACAATTGGAAGAATAGGCCTATCTTCTAATGACTTATATAGCGCATTTGGGTGAATTCATCATGGATCAAAGAACGATCGATTTGAGATCATGAGAGATTAAGCCAGGATGAAAATTTGACAAGTCATTGAATTTAGAAAACCAGTGATGGATGATAAGAATACTTGAAGACAGTCATTTCCATCACCATTGCCATAGTAATTATTGTTACCATTATTGTCAACATCATAATAATCGTCTTCAATCATGCTTGTATGATGTGTGTATTGTATATATTATGTAATTGCACTTATAACAACAATTATTTTATTGCTATCATTGATTTTATTTTATTTTTATTATTAGCCTACTATCATTATTGGTAATTAGTAATTGCATAGTGCATGTAGTGCCAATGCCCAATGCATCAACTGAAGACGAACCAAAACCGACCTGACGAGTTTTAGTTCTTCATCAGACAACTTGTACACTGTACAGTGTACAGACAGTAAGTAAAATCGAAAACAGACCAACGACCATTAAATCCATTAGCCTACTCGTTGCTTGTAATCAATTTTCGCCAGCCCTCACTCAATGAATCACAGATATTTATATTATACTATACATATATATACATATATATAAATATTGTTTATATAAATATATCGACAAATTATTCGAGCCGTCTGTCGTCGGCTCATATTGATTGCAATTAATGCGATGCATAGACACGTTCGATTGCATGCATGTATAAGCTTAGAATCTACCTTATGTAATTGTAGACCTAATTGAACTCCGTAGAAATGCCTGCAGTGGTTGTTTCGATATAATGGGATTGGGAGCTGATTGAAGATCGAGTAGGTACTGGGTTAGTGGACTGGTCGGCGGTAGGTCGGGACAATGGGCTTTAGTAACAGTGGGTGAATTAGTCGTGTATCAAATGGGTAAAGGGTGTTAGGTATGCCGCGGGGTATTGAACTATTGGTCATTGGCGGTTTGATCGGATATAATGGGTGGGCGACGGTTTGATATTGATTCTAATTAACACGATCGAACACACAAGTGTCTACTTTCAAAGGAGTATTTAAACGTGCAGACGCATGCACGTTTCCTTAGTCACCAGTTCAAGCAATTATTGCCTGTTGTTTCTCATTGCAATCGCTGAAACCATTTGTAGTTAAGCAGACGAGCAGATGACTGTATTCTCCTGCGACTAGCTCCTTTGTGTTTAGCGTCGTTTGGTCTCTTGGGATTTGGGAACGCCATTGGTTACCATGCAGGCTCGAATTAAGATGTATGCTAAATGCACTAAAGTACCATGCCCGCAGTTTTGATGGGCCCGCAGTTGTAAATGCGTGCCTTGGCCTGATGGACCGTCGGGATGTCGGAGGGAGAGCCTTGCAGGGTCCGGGTCCGCATTTCATGCGGTTCAACCCACCAATCAGGGGATCATGCGCTCGTGGGTTCAAATCCGTGTAACCACTCTAGAGAAGTTGCTTGCGTATGCTGTCTATCACCAAGCAGTGCAGTTTAAACATGCTTACAGCTTAGGAGTACACGACACGTCCTGTAGTAAGTTGACCCTATTTCACCGCTTGGGATTTGTCCATTGTCCACTCAAAACTCTCAAAGCCTACGAAGGAGACTCTGCCCACGCAGCCCACCCCTATGTTTTGCCGTTGTGGAAGGGACCTTTAAGGGACCTTTGCTAACATTTACTCACAGCCCAGCATGAATGACATAACGGCTCTGTTGTTTGTTGACCAAGGCAATTGGTTGACTCATATACTGCCGCTCAGGTTTCAATTCTCATTTATCAATGCCAATCAGACCTGTCGCTGATAAAATTGAAATACGATCAAAGTTAACCGCGGATGCAAAACGCCCGAGTATTCAAGGCCCCGGATAAACGAGGCCACGGAAGTCTGAAGGCTAGTAACGTCATAACAGTTTGTTTTTCAGAAGAAGGTGGGAAAAACTTGGCCAATGGCCAGCTTGTAGCAGGCCACATTAAGCACAATTGTTGAATGTAATGCAGGGTACAAAACTCTAATGTTTAGACTCCCTGCAGTGACAACATCCACCAGCACGCAAGAGGCTAGGGCGCCGAAGGCGCCTGTGCAGAGTGGGGTAGGGATTTTGGGTGGGGTTTGGTGAGCCTTTCAATTGTCTATTATAAATGATTCGCAAACGGCTTTGATTGGACAATGGACATCTCTTATAATAATTATTATGGTACATAAACGAGTATTCGGTTCTCTCACGTGACAGATTGCTAGATTAGTCTATGTCAGAATGAATAACTGTGGTCTTCTTGAAAATCACGAAGAATCTGTTTGACATAGATCTAAAGCAGTCGCATTAGACACTAAAATCTTAATTTGGAACCATATCTCGGTCACAAAACATCAGACCAAATTAACGAAGCTTTAAAATGACTCATTTAAACTTTTATTATATGTTTTGACAGTAGCCTACCTTCTGCGTTTCCTCGAAACTCACTCATTAGGTAGTGACTGCTGAAGAAAATAACAATTCCTTAAGCTATATCTAAGCTCTGGGCAGCGATCAATATGAAGTGTTAGCGACTTAATTTTTCTTAGCCTCGGCGTATGAAGGAAGAACGAAGAGTCCTCTCCCAAGCCGTAATATCTTCCCACCGACAGTGTACGGCCACTGTGCTCATTGTAGCTAAGTTCTCTAGGTGGCGCAGATGGAGCAGAAATCTCAATCCAAATTTCTGCCATGGCGGAGATTTGGACCCCAGCCTCTCGATCGACAGTTCACCTCTCTAACCAGTGGACTATTTGGTCTCCCCTTGACCTGCATCATTGATGATGCCTCAGTGCCTTGGGCATCATTACATTACGCATTAGAATTATTGTTAGCCTACGATTTATTAGGACGACAGAATTTACAACGTTTCGCACCACGAAAAATAAACACGCAACTAAAGACCATCGTAAGTAATATAATAAAAATAATAAAAGCGCGTAAGTATCAAGGACGGACTCCTGTTCTATGATGATTCGTTTATGCTTCTTTCTAAAGCAGGAACCGCATTTAAATATGGCTTAAGTGCCGCCGTAAAAAGCCGCATAGGGCCTACAGCCGATAGGGTTTAAATTATGTACAAGTGTTCCTTTTCAAAGTCGCAGCTGGTTACAAACTTAAATCAGAGCAGATTTCAATGCATGTGAACTTTTAATGGCTGTTGTGCTTATTTTATTATAATTGCCAACTGAAGGGACTAAACATTAAGGTTGCTGCTGGGTCAACTACTCTACTGTGAATGACTCATCGTTTGAAACCTTTCATTCGCATAGGGGCCCATATATATCCCACCAGGTGCAATCATTGAACTGTGGCAATAGGCCTAACATGTTTAGCCAGACCTCACGTTATAATTAAAAGCGCAATGCTTCGTAATAGAGCCTTCCATTATACACATTACACACATTAGAATCGGGCTTGAGCTTAAATACCGCCGCACTCACACATTTATTGATTCATTTAACGAGTACTCGGTTCTCTTGCATGACAGGTTGCTGGGGCCATGTCCAAGCCAATAGCTGCTGCCTGCTTGAATATCACGATGAATTCACTTTCACACCATGAACTAAGTTGCCTAATTTTTACTTAACGCGAATTTTTAATTAACGAGTTTCATGGTTCCCAGCCACTTAAAAAACACACATTCTCGTCGCTAAAGCGCTGCCTGAAAAGTTTTCTCCCACTGCAAATACATCATGCTTCTGAACAATGATTCACAGTAGGCGTAACTGTTGCTAAGAACTTAATATGCAATCGTTTTCATCAAAAGAAAATCGGAAAGACACCCAATTTCGGCAATTATAGGGGCCTACATGAATATCGAAAACACGATGTCTGGAAGGTTCGGCAATGTAATATCTCAAACGAATGAAGTTCTCGTATCTATTTTATGTTATAGGCCTAGTGCTCTTGTTACGCTATGTAGGCCATATTGTATAATTAGGCTATGTATTTTCTTGAAATGAAACTAGTGTGGGCTAAACCTCCGAGGGGCGAATTATGTGAAGAGCAAATCTTAAACCTTCAAAACAGTACAAAAGCAAGTATGGGTCCATAAACATACGCAGATATTCTGGATACCGTACGGTACTCTCGCTGCAGCCTCCCTCGAAACACGGCGAATGATTTGTTCCTTGTATAATTATGATCATTAAAATTTCCCACAGGTAAATCTGATTACCGGTTTATAACATTTTATTTAACGACACCGTCATTTCGACGACGATCATTTGTGTAACTTGGATTTCCTGAGTGAAGCTCGATAAATATCACCCATGCAGGGCAGTAGCCTACTCAAGGGTATACGCGGACGTAACATATACTCACTTGCGGGAAAAAAATGACAGCGTATAGCCTACTCACCTCAAAAACGAGGGTAGGCCTACACGCGGGCATATGCCTACAGCGTATAACCACCTAAGTTAGATCAAGTGGGTATACGCAGGCAAAAATCGCGAATTATAAAGGCAAAAAATCATGAAAGTAGAGCGTTTTACACTGTTTGAAAGGTTTTCCGGAGGAAAAATCACGGCCAAAAACTTCGACGACTATTTAAAAAAAGGTCGTCAGAAATTTTTTGCCCGAAAAGTCGACTTTTAAGCGGCAGCATGTTCTCACCTCAAATGTTCTGAGTAGGCCTACAGCCCTGAGATCACCATATTATGCAATGCAAGAGCGTAGTATAATAGTATGCGTGTAGGCGTTAGTGGCCAAAAGTGACAAAGAACTTTGCAACGCGTTCAAGCAGCAAACGCAAATAATTATTGTCTATTCACTAACAGAGCTTGTCCCACCCACGCAAGCATCGCCTGTGGAGATACTAAATCACATTACCCCAATCCCAGTGCACTACTGTGAGAGTAGACCGATAGCTGATACCCAGCCACTTTCAAACCACTAATTGAACAACTACTACTAATATCAAAATTATAATTATTCTCTTCCGTAAAGTGTTTATTCCATCTACATTGACCTGTGTTTGTGCCTCTAATGCTTTCTATGATTAATTAGACATTAGGTATAGCATTCCTGTGCATTGGAACCTTTTCCTGTGCATTGGAACCTTTTCCTAAATATTGGAACCTTTTTCCAGAGTATTGGAACTTATTCCTGAGTATTGGAACCTTTTCCATGAGACTGAGTATTGGAACTTTTTTCAGAGTAGCCTATCGGAACCTGTTTTCCTGAGTACTGTTACAGGCCTATCCTTTTCCTGACGATTTTATGCCATAGATCTAAATTGATATCCACCATTCCACCATCAGAATCCTGCTGTAGCTCATGCATACGCCTATTCACTTATTCACTAGACATCGAGATACCTCTCGCTAAAGTGAAAGCCAGGATCTTCTAAAGTTCTAATAGCTCTGCGAATGAGCTAAAGTGGTTACTGTGTCCATTGTTCAGAAGGCACGCAGGCTCAATATACCCCACGCTATCGGGGCACCTGCAAACCCTCATGGCCAGTAGAGCACTGGAACATAGAGTCTCTTGATGTATACGCCTATAGCTAAGACAAAGCCAGCAATGAAAATGCATCTGGCAACAGGAAACCAGCGTAATGTGCTTCTCATAATTATATTCCTATATATAGAAATGTTTTTAAAAGAGAAAAATGGAGCTAGAGCGTATGGAATCCTGGGAAAACACGCGTATAGACGACATTAAACAATAATATTATTATAGGCTAATTAATATTAATGATATATATACAGGGTGGCTCAAAAAAAAATGTACCACCGGGAAAAATGCGATATCTTCGCAGCTGATTGAGCTTTTTCTGCGAAAATTTCGCAATTTGAAGGGGAATGAATATCCAACAATCCCTGAAAGTTTCCTTTGAAACTTTTCATGTTTGCAAAAGTTACAGCTGTTCAAACTTAAAATTTCGTTTTTCCAATTATCCGGAGAATCATGCTCCAATACATGTGATTTCATTAATATTTTTTGGCAAATTACAACACACAAATTGATGATGATGTCATCCGACCTCACTATGAGCTGTAAAGAAGCTGTTTATGAAGCAATCTGCTGGTATTTGGTGATATTTTATAGATTAAGGTCTCAATTCGTGAACCCATTACTGAACGTCACGGGCAAAGTTTCTGCGAAAGATAAAATGGGAACTCGGACTTTGCATGAACAGAGACTGGGACATCGCATGATCATAGCAAAATACCCAGTGAGAAGTGGAGCCTGAGCACATTGAAGGCTATGTGCAAACATGTTTATGTAACGAAGATCAGTAGTCTGAAGAGAGGCAGGAAGTGGTCACTTGGCCTGATGCAAAAAAAACACGGGTTTCAAGAAATTCACTTGGTAATCGAAAGGGTCAAGTTTGCAAAGCACATCGTGGTTTCGGCATCAGATATGCTGGCTTGTGTTACGTCTGCAAGAAAAGACTGCATTTAATCTCATTCAGTAGGTTAGATGTCAAACTCATCTTTGAACTCTCTTACCCAAACTCATTGAAGACCAGGTATGTTCTAACATCTGGTTTTATTTTCCAGCAGGACAGTGCGCCTGCTTGCTCGCATGGCAAGGTTGATTATGATGGTGCTACCGGTACCTTATTGCCATCAACTGAAGTAAATGCATTGGCAAAGATGACATACAAACTCGCCAGACCTTAGCCCTCTTGCTTATAACGTCTGGTGAGCTATGCTGGAACGCTGCAAGACATTTAATCCCAAGTTGGAGAACATTGGACAGCTGAAGCAAATCTTGCTGCTAATGTGGGGTCAGTTGCCGCAGGACCTGACAAACAAGGCCATACTGAGCTTCACAAAAAGAATTTGAGCTTGCGTTAAGGCAGGGAGTGGACACTCTCATTATACGTTACAATAAACTGCAAAACGGAATGCTGAGGTCGTAGTGAAAACTGATATCATTTGACTTGAAAATCTACAAGTGACGTCAATTTTCCGCGGATATTTGAAAAAACGAAATTTTAAGTTTGAACAGCTGTAACTTTTGCAAACATGACAAGTTTCAAATGAAACTTTCAGGGATTGTTGGAAATTCATTCCTCTACAAATTGGGAAATTTTCGCATAAAAAGTTCAATCGGCTGCGAAGATATCGCATTTTCCCCGGTGGTACATTTTTTTTGAGCCACCCTGTAAATATCCTCTGTCCCAGACACCGGTTTGTTGGATATATTATAAGAATGCCGCTGAATGCGTCTTTACAGTTATAGGCTACATTAATTAATATGAAAATATTTCTTTTATTTTAAAGATCTAGAAAGTTTAATATCTGTGTTCATAATGTTCTAGAGTTTCTAGACAAACACATTGGTCATCTTGTTTGCTTGGTCTGATTTTGTCGCTTAACCAATTGACCAGGTAGAAATTTAGTGTAGGAAGACATTATTAAACACTCAACCGCGATCATCAGGGGTAATCTCAAGTCTGATTTAATTCTCAGATGAGATGGATTATGAGTCGAAGACAGCAAATGCTCGACTACCAAGCGAATATTTGCTTAGCTTTTGATCACTGTCCTATGTTTGTTGGTAGACATGTTTGCATGATCGTATCACCTGTCGAAATAGCAATACTTTGCTCATGCAAATCAGCGTCGGCATGATGCTCTCCAGTATGCTATGTTAGCGCATGTTCATGCCCGGTTTAGAGGCATAGCTTTTCCCTGTGAGCAAGAAGGCACCTTTTAAAATGGACCTCATTATATGAAGATTTAAATGCACGATTTTCCTTGTTCGCAGAATCTTCATATAGCAATAGACATATACTAAAATGATGATTAAAATGCAGTTTCCTTTGTTAGCAAGATCCTCAGGTAGCAATATAGGACTACCCACAATACAATTAAGATTCAAATGTATGGTTTTCCTCTGCTAGCAAGATCCTCCGGTGGCAATAGAGTAGACCCATTCTAAAATGAAGATGTGATTGTACCGGTTTCCTATGTAGGCAAGCATCTCAATGACCCAAACGACCAAGACTAAATGAATATTTAAATGCACGGTTTCCTTTGTTCGTAAGATCCTTATATGCATCAAAACACGAAACATTACAAGAAGATTCAAATGCACAATTTTCCCTAATAATACTGAACAGGAACTTCTATAACGTTGTTTATTGTGTCAAGAGTCAAAACTTCAAAAGTCAGATAATATCCGGAAGATCGATTTATTTATAGGTTTGTTCTAGAAAGATTATCCAAAAGAAGTCAGAAATAGATCTACTTTATGATCATCCATTGATCATTTAATAACCACCAATACCAAGCATAATGAGATGTATTATGGGCATAGCCTAATTATATTTATATCTAGCATAATTAGCCTACCCACAAAAGAAAATTGTTATTTCTCTTCTATTCATTTTCTGCCTGAAAATGATTTTGCGTTGCACGCAACTCAGACTATGTTGTCAACGATTCTGAAAATTATTTATAGCCAAAGGTGAACACTTTTTGTAATAATATTCATCTCTCGTTACTCTCGTAATTGAAGAACTATTTTCAGATTTTCGTGGGTGGCTGTCCTTGATGTTGCATCAAATAGCCTAACTGGTAGTTTTTGTCACATAATAACCCAGATAAGTCTTAGTGTGCGCCAATGATGTCTTGAAGATTTAAATGCACGTTTAATTGCACGGTATGTCTCTACGATACGTACAATTTCTAAACGCTTTTACTGAAGAATACACCATTGCACGTATATGATTAGACCTGCTATTATACACATGTACCAATATGTATACGAAGTCAGAGAAGATAACACATAGGCCTAATAAATATCAGTCTATAGGCCTACGCAATCCTAAATGCACATATATTAGTCAAACAGCATGTACTAGGACACAATATGCATAGATATATAGACGTAGTAATACGCAATGCTTCAAAAATAATGTGTGTACAAATTGTACATTAATATAATACGTAGGTCTATGTGTACGACCTTAATCTAGACAAAGTGCTCTTTCTTAGCTTCTTGAAACGACAAGTACTTGTTGGAAAAGTACTGACCGGCCTATATTGTATATCTGCCAATCTCGTATAAGAGGTTATCAAGCAGGTAGGCATATACAGACCTTCAAGTGTGTATAAATACGTACAGATCTTACGCCATCAGATATTGAAATATTAAATTGATTTCGTCGTTATGGTTGGATTGGTCAAAGTTTTAATTGCTATCTTGAAAATCGAAACCTTGAGACGCCTACGTTCGACCATTGACCCCTGAACAAAGGAACTGTTGCGACATCCCCCCCCAAACCCCCACATACTCTCCTAAGGCAACTGTAGTCAACACAAGACCTCTGTTTGATCTTCCCTTGACAATTCCAGACAACCCCTCTAGCGCGAGGCAGCGCTCGTGAAACAGCCGGTGCCCTGCTCTTGCTTTGGAGCAACTCTATAGAGACTGAGTTTGCAATCACCATTATGTAAACAATGATGCCTCGATACATTGTTGCGATACCACAGTGTTGTAATGAAATAACAAAAATAACGCTTCCTACAAATAGCTGTTAGCCTGTTACCACACACTGAACGCAATGAGCGATAATACATACTACAGTGCACTTGCTGCTGCTGCCACCTATTTGTTAACTTGTACCCGAAAGTCCCCAATTAACCATGGTAACCAATTGAGATCTTGCGTAGGCTAATAAATTATTCTGCGAATTCGACCATCAGACAGGTAAGAATGTCAAGTAGATTTATTAGGTTTGTTGCATAGAGAAGTGGGCTAGGCTGATAACATGTAATTAGCAGATGATGATAATACATCGGTAGGGTAGGCGTATAATATTATATATATATATATATATATATATATATATATATATATATATATATATATATATGCAGGCTGTTGTTTGGCTAGTAGGTAAGCCGATGGAAAGATGGTACAAAAGGCGGTAATATGAGCAGGTTGTCACACAGATAAATAATAATATAATTATCACCAGTCGTAATATAATTATCACTAGTCGTATTGACCAGGACTTTTTAACGTGCAGTTGTACACAAAATGTGCAGCTCTAAACGGATTTGTGCAGTTGTAGAAGCACTTTTGTACAGTTAAAACTAGCAAAAAGGTCATTGTCCTCCGATTGGAAGTAACTTGCCATGGAGGATGGGAAAGAAAAGAATGATTTCTGCAGTTCTACAAATTCCTTAGAAACAGTCCTGGTATTGACATTTTAAAGAAGAAACTCTAAAAACGAATACTTTCAGGTAGACTATATCAAGTAGGCGAACAGAGAGGTATGTATGCGTGTATACGTGTTGCGTATGTGTGGGTGGGAGGTGCATTTGCAATTATTGTGCATGCATGGTTATACCTGTGTGCATAGACAGGTTTATTACCGAGTAGGAAGCTAAGTAGGTAGGTTGATATATAGACAGAAAGGTCGATCGGCTGACAAATTTAATGAGCTGAAGTGGCTGACCCTGTAGGCGCTACGTGCAGGTTGGTAAATATTGGTAGTGCGTGCGAACGTGTGTGAGAATAGACAATTTACAATTACGACGATGTTAGTCAAACAAGAAAAAATAGCTAGAAATATTTTAAATAATTAATTATAGCAACCTGGCTATAATATCGTGACTACGCAAAACAACGATAAATAATTAGCAATACTGATTGAGTTCTGGATAACGCTTGCAACAAGTATTATGTGAACTGAAGATTTGAATTGAGATAATAACACAGTCTACATGATGCACTTGGCAGACTTCGAACGATGTACAAAATGCACATTAGAGCCTATATACAATTGCATTAAGCAGGACACAATACATACAATAGGCCTACAATTGAGCCCATTCAACATACAGTATATAAGTTTTATAGTGGAGTATGAGCAATATATAGTACAAATCACAGTAGCTTTTGAACAATATACAATATAATAATTTTAATGAGGTCAAACTAACAAATTATTTTCGATAAAGGAGCAATATACAGTACAGATCACACTAGATTTTGAACAAATATACAATATAATAATTTTAATGGGGTCAAACCAATATAAATTAATTTCGATAAAGGAGCAATATACAGTACAAATCACAGTAGATTTTGAACAATATACAATATAATAATTTTAATGGGGGTCAAACCAATATAAATTAATTTCGATAAAGTAGCAATATACAGTACAAATCACAGTAGATTTTGAACAATATACAATACAATAATTTTAATGAGGTCAAACCAATATAAATTAATTTCGATACAGGTTGAAACAGGATGATATACGCTTACAACGTTCGAAAGCATACAGGTCATTACAGGCCCTTCATCGGCACCACCTGATTAGACTTTCTAACAAAGGCGCTAAGTAAATCAGTGATCACGGTTACGGTTCAGCGACTTACCGATTCGCATCGTCATGGTAGCGTTGCTGTCGCGTCCGACGATTATTCGACGATGCGTGTCCGCTGCTGTTACTGCTGCTCCAAGTTTCCGACGCGGTTGACGAAGCAGTCCCCGCTCCAGTAGCCCCTGGCACCGGTCGCGCTTGAGTGGCCTGCGTCAGTTCCATCAACGACACGGCACTCCGGACGTGGTCGGACATCCTATCCAGACTCTCCGAGCTCTTCGTCCGTCTTCTGCGCGACGCCAGGCCCCACTCCATCGACACGGACCGACCGAGGCAACCGGACCTTGCCCGCGAGTCGTCGTCGTCGTCGTCATCGTAGTTACTGTCTCCCTGTTGCTGTCGCCTGCGACGCGACTTGTATGATCCCTTCGTGGACGACGATTTGAAGCCGAGTCTCAGGTCCGATATGAAGGCTGTCACTTGTGACAACATGATCATCGTCTATCATCACACGCATCACACGAAACGGTCTAACACACAACACAATCTCGACTGTTGTTGTCACAACATGACTCTTTCGCGACAATCCTTTGCGACTCTCTCTCTCTCTCGCAAACCCTGTTTCGTGTAACACAGGCTCCACCACCGACCAGCCTAACATCTGAGGAGCCTCGACTACCGTAGGGCGGGCGGGCGGGCGACTCGGCCGAGACCTCAATAACGACTCCAGGTGTGCACTACCTGTATTGTTATCACGGGGCGACCTGAGCACAGGTATGCTGTCGTAGCCTAGCAGCCCGCCGCCCGTCCGTCCATCGAGGCTGAGCGGCTATCGACAGCGGGCGGTGAGTGTGTTTGCGGAGGGCCGGCCGGCGCCCTACAAGGCCGACGGCGACCGGTTAGAGTCTGCGGGGCCGCCAAGGATAACCACTGCCCTCGTTTGCATTCAAACTAAAAATAGTGTGGTAAATTCATTGCCCTCTATGTACAGGAAACCCAACTCCGCCATTGCTCGCAGTGCCAGTCCCAATAATGGATAAAGGAGGGGCGACGCTAATGGTCTTTGTTATCAGACACTGTCGCTAAAACTGCAAATAGGGCCTATAACCTACGGCAAATCTTTAAGTGCGAACACCCTTTGTCTAGACGTATAGGCTAAGTGTGTTTAGTCGGACCACATTTGGTTGACTGCGCACAAAAAACTACACACACATGCATACACACGAAAGTTTACACATAGGCCTATAATTATACTTATATATGCCTACAATGACTACACACACTTACAAGACAGGTGCCTATTTATATACTGTGATAAGCCTATATAGTTTGGACTGTAAAGACCGTGAAACTTAAAATGCACTTTATACCCAAAATAAAATCAACAGCTAGGGTGTAAAATTATGCACAACGTAAAACCTAATTATTATAAACAAAGCTTCACTTGCAATAGAAACTGAGAAAATAGTTGCAGTTCTACATTGTTTGTATGTATGTGCACTTGTTATAGCGCCCCTTCAAGCTCTCTCTACTCAGAGGCGCTCCCGAATGCAGAGCGGAAACTGCATCGGAGTTTCACGCCGAAGTGCTGAGCAATTGTGAGTGAAGGACTTGCCCAAGGTACTTACGCGGCGAGGTGGATTCGAACTCCGAACCTTCCGGCTTCAAGGCAACGACGCCACCACTACACCATCGCGCCCCATATTACATAAGAAAAACAGTTTGAGAATTGTAGAAAAGTAATAGGACGTCAGGCTCTAATAATTTTTATCCATGTTAAGTTTGGTGTGCAAATAAGACCCTAAGAAAAGAAAGACTGTCGAGTTGAAACTCTGAAGGCAGTTGTGCATGTATTTCGAATTCCAAATATTTTGCGGTATACGAAGGTCGTGATTCAGTGATTCAATGGTCAAATCTCGGCTTCACTTCCTCGGATTCTGATCCGGAAACAACCTCATTTTATATAGCGCAGGTCTATCAGGGAGCCAATGCAGCTTGAGTTATTTCAATTCAAGAGGATCTTTGTTATGCTGGGAAATCTGTAATATTGAGAACTACATTTACAATTTTGTCGAGTTCGAAAAGTACTTTATGATGTCCAACGTGTGCGGACCTTGAGCAAGTCACTTCGCCTACTAAACGCCATCGAACAATGGTCAGTCATTTATACACGCGCTCTATAAATGCATAAATGCATAAATAATAATTTTGCCTGCATGTCTCCACATTCAATAATTTGTCCACACAGCATACGCCCTCTAGCGAACTCAGTCGTAAAACGAATATACCGTCGAAGGGAAGATAAGGCGGTGAGGGAGCGGATTGGCCAACCGCCCTCGTTAGCTCGCCGTGCCTAATTTCACTTGTCATTATGTAGGTCAACGTTTAATAAGTTGAAGCTAAAGTCTAGAAATATCAACTGGAATATAAGAATGGCCTAATATAATAATAGTATGTTTTTCAATGTAAAACTATTCCGTTAGATCGAAACAGTCGTTTTTGAGATTAAGAACAATAAAATAATTATGCCTAAATTATTGGGCCGCGTGCAGTGCCTACAAGTCCCTACATAGGCCTACAGTCTAATAAATTCGCCTAGGCCTAGTTGGAAAATATTGTAAACTGTTTTGCTTTCTTAAGAATAAAAAGACATGAAACCATCTGAATTCTCTTAAATCAGTCATGATTTGTTGACAGCGGAGAAGAAAGCACCAGTCTTTTACTTCTTGTTGAATAACAAGATAGACAGTCAGCTGAAGTTTTCGATTGTTCGGAGAAGGGGCGAAGAAATTTGGATCAGTCGAACGGTGAACTGTGTAGCCTAGCTGAGAAATGGGCTTCAGACTCACAGGTCGATGCGATTATTTTCACGACTAATCGAGACATCCCGCATTGGCCTGTACCCAGCATAGGGCCTACGCTCTAAGTGAATATGATGTTAATGTGGATATTTTGCAGTCTCTCAAGTCTATCTTCAAGATTAAGTCGTTTAAAGTTGCATAGGCTACACTGGAAATTCAACTCCGTGCAAAATTCTGTTGTTACAACTAGAGTTATTTATACGGTAGGCCTAAATACTTTGACTTATGGCCATATCGGCTATTCTGGTGAGCCGTGTCGTGTCGATCGGTATGCGTCAAGGACACAGTCACATTTACGTTTCATAATCACTCAGCATCGCCAACTTCGAATTGTACGGACACAGCAGACGGACGGGTGGCTCAATGGTAATTATCTGATGACGAATAGCGGTAGAGAAAGATTGGGGTTGGAAGTGAAACGCTGAAGACAATAATATTTATTGTACAACCAACACAAAATAATCAAGACGTTGGCTATTTCGCATTCCAAGTACTTTACGTGACACGAATGTGGTGGCTCAGTTACTCAGAGGTCAAGCCTCGGATTCACCTCCTCGGTTTTTGACCCGGAAACATCCTGGATTTTATATAGCGCAGGCCGATCAGGGAAGCCATACAGCTTGCGCTATATCAATTCACACGGCTCTTTTATTGCGCTGAAAATCTGGATTATAGCCTATAGTCCTACATTTACCCTACATTTTATCATGTTCGTAAAGAGGAGGTCCACTGTGTGCGCATCTAACATAGGTAGGAATAACTCAACAGCTTTTACAGCTGGTCTCGTTCCATGTGACCTATTTGTATCGCCATTGTTGATCTGGGATTCTGAGAGCACCTCTGAAGCATAGGGTTTAGAAACGGCTATTATTTTAAGTTCTTGAAACGGATGAATGAATGAATCGTTGCCATAGACGATTGTTGTTACATAACAATAGGCCGACGTCAATGAATTATTTATACGATAATTATAATTTTTATATAATAATAGAGTCTGCGTAGAGCGGCTACGTTACATGAAATAGCAGAGCCTAGTAGTTCACTTATTAAACACACGGGCACGACAGATTTTATATTTACAATAGAATTCATCGTATAAACTTGCGCAAAGATCAAGTAGGTTCTTTCATGTTATTCTGCAGTTTAACAATTATAGACCATGTACTGAAAAACGGATGTTATTATAGGCCTAACGTTGGGCAAGTGAATAATGCTTTTAACATCGTCTGAGTGTATACCTACTTTCATGTGTCAACACAATTCGCCTGTTATAGCGCATCCAAAAGGTTCACAAAACCGCTGCGTGATCGTAAACTCTTCCATTTTTAGCGGTCAAAGGGGATGGATATTATTTCTCCGCTACCGATCGAAAAAAAAATTCTGGTTAGAACTGAGCAATCTATAGTAGGCCTACTTCCGTGCAGTTTATAGTAGAGCTTATTTACAGGCTTCCATTTTTAGGTAGAATTGAACATTTGAAATTCGAAATTCGAAATCCAGTGGTTAGGCGAGTGAACAAGACAGCAAGACCTGAGTAGGCCTACTTATCGCCAGTGGCGGCGTCAGGATTTCAGTTTGGGGGGCTGAATTCTCCATTGTTATCCACTAAAATTTCCGAAGACCTTTTTTAAGTCATCCTGCCGAAATCTCGTGTATGTGTTTCATTTTTAGCGAACCTATCGTGGAAATTTTGAAGTTTTACATGCCAAATGTTTTTCCCCGAGCCCGACAACAATGATATTATAAAAATGTGCTAAGAAAGCATTTCTATGTAGCCTATGTCTATAGGCTGTGGTGCTTTTGTTCTTATAGATCATGACAGCACGCCGTGAGAATTCGGCGAAAACTCTGGCAGAGAGCCTGAAATACTTACTGGATAATGAAATAGCCACAGACGTGCGCATTGTTGTCGGGCCACCGGATGGCGATGTGGTCACGTTCCGTGCACATAAGTGCATTTTGATGTCGCGCAGTGAAGTCTTTGAGGGAATGTTCTCGAGTGGAATGCTTGAATGCAGTGGACGAGAATCGAACATCAGAGTTGAAGACATCGACGCTGATATCTTCAAGGAACTCTTGAAGTACGTTCATAATTATTATTAATAATATGGAATTATTGCACAATCTGTTTTGCAATTTCATAATTATCTTTGCCACTACCTGTAATCTGGGATAAGCCCCAAGCCTGGATAAGGAGGATGGCAGAGTCAACCGCCCTAGCAGCCATAAGATGTCCTTTAAATCATGGGCGGAGACCTAGGGGGACAGAGGGGACGGTCCGCCCGATGGAGGTGTTGGGGAACGGCCCATGCATTTGCCCCCCCATCGTTGAGCGTCACGACTGTTGCGGCCCTCGACTTTACGAATCTTGCTTTTGCGGCCCGTGGTACCAAAAAGGATGGACAGCACTGGTCTAAAAATAGGTTCGGATATTCTCATGAGTAAAAATGTTTTATCAGGTCATAATAATTATAGGCTACGGTTGGTTGTAAGCGAGTAATGTAACGCTTCGTTAGCCTACATCACTCGCTTACAAGCAACCGTAGCCTATAATAATTATAACCCGATAAAACAATCTTTACTCATGAGTTTCTTACTAGTCGACGATGTTTTTCCAGTCTGCAAAGCCTTGACTAAACACTACACAAATTCAACTAAAATTTGAGTTGTCATTAGGCCTACTAGGGTTTAATGTGATTTATGTGATGTTCCTGACTGCATGATAATGATGATCAAAATTATTATTGTAAGGACTAATTTCAGGTAGGCTAAAAACATTCATCATTTTTATTCAGTTTTGCAAACATTTTCTTGCAACGGACGCCTTCCAAAACCCTACCTCCATCTGCTCTTGTGCCTTCTAACCTTGTTTTTGGTATTTGCATTTCCAGCTACATATATTGCGAAAGTGCATCAATCTGTCCAGAGTCGGCTGCGTATTTATTGTACGCTGCTAAGAAGTATATGTTGACCAACTTAGCCAGAGAATGTTGCCGCTTTCTCGTGAAGAGTGTCGATCTACAGAACGTTATCCACTTACTTGAGCAGAGTTTGCTCTTAGACGAGCCAAGGCTCCAGAGCGCATGTCTTGAGCTGATTTCTACTGAAGCTACAACTCTCCTAACTGGAACAGAGATTTTTTCTGCACCTCGACTGGCAATGGAAGCTATACTCAAGGCAGATACTATTCCAGTAAGAGAATCCGTTATATACGAAACTGCGGTTAATTGGGCAAAACACCAACTGCAGAGTTGCAAAGAAGGAGAAATCGTGACTGACCTGGAGATCAGAGAGACACTTGGTGACCTGCTGTACAACATCCGCTTTCCAGTTATGAAACCATCTGAATTTGCGGAAATCAGCGCCAACAGTGATTTATTGACTGCAGAGGAGAAAGCATCCGTGTATTACTTTTTAGTGAGTAAGAAGATAGACAGTCAACTGAAGTTTTCGATTGTTCGGAGAAGAGGTGAAGAATTGTGGATTAGTCGGGCAGTGGATTCTGTATATGAGAAGTGGAGTTCAGGATCACATGTCGATGCGATTACATTCACGACTGATCAGGACGTCCTGCTAACTGGCATTGGCCTGTACACGGCATACGCTCTAAGTGGATATGATGTTAATGTGGAAATTTTGCAGTCTCTCAATTCTGTGTTCAAGAAGTCGTTTAAAGTTCCATTCACTGCAAGTTCAACTCCGTATAAAATTGTGTTGGAGGAGCCAATAGTTGTTACAGCTGGAGTTATGTATTCAGTAAAGGCACTGGCTTATGGTCCTATCAGCTATATTGGTGATTCGTGTCGATCGGTATGCGTCAAAGACACAGTCACATTTGCATTTTCTACTCACCGAGATTCACGATATACCACTAAGAGTTACGGCCAAATTCCACGACTGTATTTCTGTATATTGTAGGTCAATTGCCTTATTACAAACGATTTCTTGCTTCGTTATAGCTTGCAGTGACAGCTGAAAACTTTGCATAAGCCTAATCATTGTCATTAATCATTATCATATGATAATTTCTGTAATTTGTAAAGTGATTTATTTCAAACGACTTTTAAGCTCATTTCATGATGGTTATAGAGATTCCCAGGACTTATACGTTGCCGTTGTTATAATCGAATGATATTTCCGTGTTATGTAAAGCAATTTAGTTGAACAGATTTTTTTTATTTCATTAGGTTATTTATTGTAGTAACACTTCCGAATTTTTGCATAATCTAGGCTACTACCGTAATCGAATGACACGATTTCTGTAATTTGTAAATGCATTCATTTTAGCATGTGAGTTTCATATTGATTTTCCGTTACAGTCCTTGTCGAATTAATTAAATAAATGACTTTGAAATATACACTCGATCGTTCACTTGTTCGTACACTAATAAATTGTTCTTTGTTTTAACCCCTGCTGTCCATATTCAGTTGATGACTTCTTCTCCACTCGATCCACAGGCATTCAATGCACCACTTGTGCGTTCTATTTATCCATTTAAATGGCCCCTTTTACTTCTACCCGAAAACTAAAATAAATTCTGCATTATTGACGTCCTGCACTTGTAGACATGTATCTGTCTGCAAAAGCAGAGTTTGCGCCCACACCTGGGGAGAAGAGACAGAGGGGCAAATAAACTGAGCCCCAGCTACTTTTAGGACCCAGGCTGGGCAATTGTAGATTAATATGAAAAGTTTTTGGAGGATGCATTTCAAACTATATAGGCCTGATAATTCAAGGCCGTAGCTAGGGGGTGTTTTGGGTGTTTGAACACCCCCCGAAATGGAAAATGTGAAAAACAATATTATGCATTTACGAGCACATGATGTAAAAACCATGAAATAAAACAATGAAAACATCCCCGAAATATGACGGATGACTAAAAAAGTCATCAGTTTTTTTAGGAAGGGAAATTGGTGAGTGAAAGTGAGACACCCCCGAAATCAAATCCTGGCTATACGGCCTTGCCTGATCGAAACGATATACCTGACACTTAACGACAATCAGTCTAAACTTCAAATGAACAACTGAATAAATTCACAATAATTAGTTTGTATTGTATATATATCGTATTTAATCATTTATAAAGCACCTCCATATAGGGTGCATCGTTCAGAGGCGCTCCCGTTAAAACGGCAGCATAAAATGCTACCATTGTAGTGAGAAAATTTAAAAAATTTCGAATTGGGGAGGATGATGTGACCCTCCCAACACCAAGCTTCGCGCATCGTCGATCATTTTTCGGCCGCTCGTTCGTATCCCCCAAAGTCAGAACCAAGTCACAGCGGGTCTGCGCATGGCCTAATTATTACAGTTGGACATGAGCGGTGTTTGGTTTCCGTTCTTGGTGGGGTTAAAAAAGAACTCCGCCCATGCAGTTGGATGGGTATTCGCTCCGACTACAGAGGCATTTTGCTGTGCTCCCCGCCCAACCCTTGAAGCTCTTCCACCCTTCCTTCCCATGTGGGATTTGCGTGATTTCTGGTCGTAATGATCATGAGATTCACATTCATTCGTTGCCGAAAATTAATATTGTCCATCGATAAATAACGTCACACGGGCAAAAGTAGATCTAACGCTTCCTTCAATAAGCTTAATAATAATCAGCTTTTAATTACGGTTCAATCAAGTAAAGTTTTTAGAAGGAGTCCTGATTTGCACGAGTTGGAAATTGAAGCCAGTGTTTCTCTATGGATTAAATAATCATCGATGCTCTCCAAGACGATATCGTACGACGTACACGGTAGCAATATTATTCGATCGTGAAGTTTACGAAGGCATATTACAGTCGTGTTCAAAGATTTACTTTGGCCTTTGCATGGGAATAGATCTATAATTATTTGATTCTTATTGATTAGTGCTTTGAGCAAAGCCAGATCTAGTCAACGAGGCAATGAATATATATATATATATATATATATATATATATATATATATATATATATATATATATATGTTTGTCGACTTGGAAGGTAGCCTACAGTCTGCGTGAGTAGGCCTACTAGCGTGGAACAGATAAATTCCCGCAAGATGGAAATTGACACCACGTATTGCCATCCCTGTCAGACGTATAGCCTACCTGTTGGCAAACGGCACTTGGCCTATTTACATGAAACCCCTTCAGTAGACAGCAGCCTCGTGGCAACAGATAATCGAGGTGTTTCTGCTGTAACGTCTTCCTGGGGTTCGATCTGGTTATGTCACGACAGACAGACAGACATAATTAGGAAAGTAAGAAAGAGAGAGCGATAGGCAGACAGAGACGATCGACAGAGAGAGAGAGAGAGAGAGAGAGAGAGAGAGAGAGAGAGAGAGAGAGAGAGAGAGAGAGAGAGAGAGAGAGAGAGAGAGAGAGACACACACACACACACACACACAGAGGCCATGTGTGTGTATTTGTGTGTAGTAAGGTTTTTAAGACAAAATGTCTGAAAGGATCGGTCAAGGGATCACACCTAATGAGCCTGATCTATTGTGGCACAGTGCCATTGCAAGTCTCGGCAGTCTCTCAGGAATGTGGCTTCCAATCGAGTATCATTGTGGCCCATTGAATTAATTATGGAAAGTGATGATAAATGTACTTGAATACCGCGAGTAACAATGAATTATGAATTATGGGTGTGGGGCATACGTTATGATCATCATTAATGGCGTGCAAGATGACATCCCTCCGGAGAGATGCCACTTTCACGAATCTTTGCCAATCGTCGTCGTCTTTGGCTCCTCTCCACATTTATCTCGTAAGCCTATCACACAAAATGAACCTGATTTCTATCTAAAACTATGATCTATTATAACAGCCTATAATATAAGATCAGAGCTGAGTGGTGTAGAACATCTCTCCAGTAGCTGAGCCACATTGCTTTGGACAGACAACGGTGGGAGAACTTAGTGAAAATGGAGTCGGACGCGTATACGGACCATGAGCCCATGGTTGATGATGATAATGGTGGTGGTGGTGGTGGTGGTGGTGGTGGTGGTGGTGGTGGTGGTGGTGGTGGTGGTGGTGGTGGTGGTGGTGGTGACGATGACGATGATGATGATGATGACGATGACGACGATGATGACAATGATGACGATGATGATGACTACAATATTGCGGTGGTGCTGGTGGTGGCGGCGGCGGCGGCGACGACGACGACGACGACGACGATGATGATGATAGTGTGCGTTATTTATAGACTGAAGAATTATGCTGTAAATGCCACGTACAGCTATTGAATAAAAATCGGTTATTATTAAACTCATGGCGAGTCGGTCCTCAAGTACGGTAGGCTACGTAGAGTTGTGTAACCTACTGTTGAACACGGTGAGCTGAGGAATTATAATCTTAATAGCAAATTTTAAAAAATCTATTAAAAAATACCAAGAGATATCAAGAAGATCAGAACAACAAAGTGATGCTCTAGGTACGGTTATAATCATAGAGCAGTGGTTCCCAACCTTTTTTACTTTAAGGTCACTTTTTCTTATTTGGAGTACACGAATGCCACTTTTTTAGTGAAATGACATTAGGGGCCATAACTTCCATAAGGCTCAAATTTGATTAGTTAAAAGCATACAAAATTGTTATAATTGATTAAAAATAGAATGTCTGATGCTATTTATAGACGTCAAAATAAAACAATATGTAATAGAATGTGTTCTATCCCGTCCAAATTGTCAATTTTTCATATATTTTTTATTAATTATTCTTTGATAGGTGAGGACCATTTTTTAAGCCTGGCGGGCCACTTCTGGCCTTCGGGTCACGAGTTGGGAAACACCGTTATAGAGAGACTATATTGAGTGGAGCTAAGCATAAGCCTTCATGGTGGTTGTGGTAGCATAATAATTATATCTGCAATGGGGATTACATGTATAGTCTGAAACAAACATATGCCTAAAGCTTCTTCCTAAAAGTAAGTCGCACTATATAATTATTGAACTACATCAAATTAAAAGTTAGATTACATTGAAGATCTCAACAAAAATGTGTCATATTTCCAACAGTTTAGCCTAACTCGTCACGCATTCGGCCTAAGATTTACAAGTCCTAAGAGGAAATTGGGTTTCAGGTTTCATAACACTGATAACAGACTATAGCAATAAGCCGAACAAGAAACGCTTTGTCCTATATGCACTGATCTAAGTCTTCTGGCATCTGAATTCTGGCTGTTCTTCGCTTTGTGTCTTGACTTTTTGGACAATAATTCCTCTGACTTGGCGTTACATTCGTCAACAAACATACATGTGCACGTCCTGTGTTTAACTTTCAAGAAACGTTTCCGAAAAGTCTGATTGTAGGCCTAATATTACGAGACATCATTCAAAGGCGTGTCTATGTAGGTTTTCGGGCTCAAATTCCACAACATAAATTATTTCCGCATTTCTAAATATGAACTTTGTTAGATTTTCCGTTCAGAATGCCAGACTTGCCAGTTATCGGAAATTGAAGACCAATTGCGAACAACAGAGCGACATACATTGTAGGCCTAGATCTAGCTGCTACTTCTAGGGTGTAAGCTTAGTGCTTCGAATCTTGCGACACCAATAGAGAAATATGCTATTCGCCTCGACAACCTCTGACAGTTTCCTTTGGGAACGATCTAAGAACAAGAAACGGAGACGTTGATCCTCTAGACGTACTTTCCCACATGGTAAACGTCGATGCCTTTATAGTGTCCGATGAAAAGGAAACCCGATTCTGGAATGAAGAGCAGTCGTTTCGGTCCGTTCAGACCATCCTTCTCCTGCGATACAAGGATCCGATCGAGACCAAGCTTCGTCTCTAGACGAATCACCCTGTTGTTGTAGTAGTCGGCCACCAGGATGCGCCTGCTTTCGTCCTGGGTCACATGGTACGGTCGATCCAGTTTCGATCCGTCATCCGGATAGGAGTGCAGTACTTTTCCTTGCTGATCCACCTCGATGATTCCTTGCGTCCTGGTGCCCGCTCCACCGTAGCTCACGATGAAGGTCCCCACGGATGACTCAATGGCGTGGTTCGGACCTTCAACCTCCGCCGGAAGCGTCAGGGTCCACAGCCTGGAAGCATTGGAGTCGACGGCGTCTAGGGTGGAAGGATGACCTTGCCGGGGTATCAGCACCCGCCCATCGGGAGTGACTGATAGCGTGTAAGGTTGGGCAAGTCCGTTCAACCATCTTACCACCTTACCGTCTTCGAGCGTGAAGCGCCAGACGCATGCGTACAGAAAATCAGTGACGTAGAGACGGTTCGTCGTGGCGCATGCGCAGATGTCCCACGGCCAGCTGACTTCCGGAATGTTGACCTCGTCCAGCTTGGGGAAGGGGTCGTCGGTGCCGAAGACGTAGACGATGCTCACCCCCTGGCAGACCAGGTAGAGGCGGTCGGAGAGCCTGGCCACTCCGGCAACTGACCGGTCACCTACGTCCAGTTGGGTGACTTTGTTGGGCATCGCTAGCATCACAGGAGACGGTGATGGTGACCGACGTCTGTTGATTCCTGTATTCAGAAATGTAAGGACGATTTGATTACCTGGGACTGTCCTGGGTTCACCATTAGCCTACCATTTCTTCCACTCTTTTAATCAATTCCCTTCAGGTATTACCGTATTACGGTCTGTGGTGCGGTGCTCTGGAATAATGGCATTCCATTGTTGGTATCGGTTACTTGACGAGGAGGCAATCTCACTTACACAACTTGTTTAAGCAGGTAGGCCTACCAGGTGTCTGGACTATTACATTGTATCTCGTTAGGGACATGTTGCAATGAGTATACATTTTCAGAACTTTTAAGGTTTTATTTAGACTTGTATAATGTATATACATGTATAAGCATGCAGCAGAAACAATCAAGTGTCACTTTTATTTATGATATCCAAGTTGACAATGAAGAACTCTTCTGGAATGAAAGATCATATTAAATCACTGCTTAGCGCCACTGATCAGTTTGAAGCACTCGATCGCCGATGACCGTTGCAGACATGGTCCGATGTTGGTCCGTGCACCAAACAGAAAATAATTAATTCTGTTTTCAATTCCCAACTTTAGTTTTAGTTCTAGTTTTGTAACTTTCAATTAAGTTTCATCTCATATCTTTTGAGTTTTCGTTTTAGTTTCAATTCATTGAAACAGAACTCTTTCAATCAACGATAAAGTACGTCACATTCAATTTTAGTGACACGTATACGGCCTACTGCTGAATACACCTCAATCAGGAGTGAAGTGCGAACGTTTACTGACCTTGCCTTACGTTGTGATCCTTCACCTGGAGATGATTTTTAAAGCTGCCACCAGACTTCCTTGCCATCACCCTTAGACAAAGAACAAGCAATAGGACAATGAACGAAACGCGTAAGAGATTAAAAGAGATTAAAAGATCTCTGCGATAGCTTTAATCCGTGTTAACCTCGATGTATTTCAACTCCACTCAATTCTGTGTATCTCACTCCATGCAGTCTGCTTTATGATTGTAACATTGTGGTCAATCTCTAGGAATATTAGTCCTTCGGTCATGCCTAATAATTGCAATTATGGTTGGCAGTCAGGCGATCGTTGGCCGGACTTACGTCAACTCCTCATAATTATCTGTAAGACGGTGAAGTCTCGTGGGGTATGAGCACACACGCTGATCATGACTCCTCCTCGTCCATAATTCATCGCTGCACGCTGTTTATGGTCATCGACTTAATTGCAATATCTTCAATTCTTCATGCTTCATCAATAGTATGATGAAGGTCTACAGGTGTATGTAATGAATGCATGTGCGATTGTGCGCATGAGTTTATGTGTGCATGCATTTATAGGCATGTAGGGCCTATGCATTGTATGTTGTATGCATGCACGTACGCGTATTTTGCATGTGAGTGCAAATTCAAGTCTCTGAAAATGCATGCATGCACAAAATATGTATTTATGTATGTAGGCCTATACTAGATGTGGGACCCGGCATTGCCCGGGAAATTTAGGGTTTTCAACACGACTCCTCTGGAGTACACAGCGTTGACCGCTAAATTCGGGTTCTTCGGCAACCCTCCACCCCACCCCGCTTCCCCAAAAGGCCAAACATGACCCGCCCCTGAGGGGCGGGTGTGTGTGCTGACTGTGGCCTAATACAATTATTGCAGGCTGTCTGTTCTGCTACTAGAGTTAATATTTCTGTGATCTGCGTTCTTGTGAATATTATTGTTTCAACTGCATATATAATATTGTAGCCTACACTGTAACCGGTTTCGGTTCGTCAGCCGGATTGTTGAATAAGCGAAAATTATTATTGGTCGAGAATGACGTCATACGGACTGTCGTCTCTTTACTGATGCGGCAACATGGCTGATTAAATCTATATAAATGTAAAGGTAATCGCATATTTATAATTATGTCGGCTGTCTTATGGCCTCGACCCTGAGGGTGAGATCCTTCACCACCGCTACTCCACGTTTATATTGCGACCGAGCCACCCGCAGTAAAGATCCGAGAAATTAATCTCTGATAAACCGATCGACCGGGAATCGAACCCGGGTCGTCGGCGTGGCGAGCGGGCTACCAACCCACTCGGCCACTGAGGATCTCTATAAGGTATTGAAAGCTAATATCTCGGGTTTTAAAGTTAGGCTAATTGAGAGCTGAAAATAGTCGCGTTGACCTTAAAATTATTAGGGTAAGAATCAATTGCAAAAATTGTGTAAACCGACACTGTAATTTTCTAGACTTTTCTGGGACGAAGAGTCAAAATACATCCGGACACACAAGCATACAAACAAACGGAAGGACAAACTTTGAGAAATATATTTAAGACAAAGTTGAGCAATAAAATAGCAAAATTTTAGGGGACCTAGGCTATAGGGCCAAAGTTGATCAATAAAACAGCTAGGTAGGCCTAGCTATGTACGCAGACAGCATAGATAATTATTGATATTTATGCTGTGAAAATACGTTAATATCACGTCCAAAAAATTGCAGGTTATTAAAATAATACTGCTTAATTTTCGGATTTATATTATTCGCTAATCTAGTAATCCATAATATTATTTAGGACATTAAGCTTGATGACATGGGTTAACATTAATCTTTCGTTCACTTGGTGTCGCTTCATTTAACGATAGAAATGTGGAATCTATATATAGTCGGAATTCCCAATCATATGATGATGGATATAGAATCGGAAGCATATTTTTTTTAGTCATTATTATGATAATTTGTTGACAAATGGACAATATCAACTGCGTTGTGAAAATTTAATTGTTTAAACGATTATTCTGAACGTCGATAATCCTTGTGGTGTTTATATTTGCACAAAGTCGACTTGATAGTGCGCTGAAATAACGAGCAATGGGTTGCATTGTTGGATCTCTAGCCTCGACGGTATACTATTATGCTATATCCTTTGTTATGAAAAGTTCTATTGTCTTATACTGTTATACAGGCATAGTTTAAGATAATATTATAATAGGCTATCAACATTGGGTAAAGTTCTATAATGACTCGGTAGACGTTCTAGAATGACTCGGTAGACACCAAGAACTAACGTTGCAGCGTTGTTATCTTTAATAAATCCAACTTCTAGTTTGCCGAGAATCCTTTTAATCGATCCAGCTTCTCTTTAGGCAAGAATTTGTTCGATAAATCCCGCTTCTATTTCGTCAGCAAATATTTTTCATCCATTTTTCATTGAAAATTATTGTTCATCAATCCAGCTTCAGAATGACTGCGCTAACCCTAAAACTAACCCTAACCGACCCTCACGACGCCTAACCTGAGCCCTAACCGACCCTCACACGATAAATCCCGCTTCAATTTCGTCAGGAAATATTTGTCATCAATTTTTAAAAAAAAAGTTACTTGCTACCGAGTCATTATAGAATATAACCCAACATTGATATCACGGTCATTTAGACATTTTCTTTGAGTGCTTGGACAATTCCTTTGAGGGTTTAAATAGCATTTTGTCATTGCAGTTGTCATTTTATTATCTTTTACTAAAGGTAATGTTAATTTATGTGGCGTTTTAGAATACCAAATTATTCGCCTATGGTAGCAAAGTTTAAAAATAAAAAACAAAAAACAAAGCAAAATAATTTGAGCATTATAAATCTTTTCTGCAATCAAACACTATGATTGTTCACATTGATCCAGCTTTCAATCAATCCTACTTCTAAAGTTCTAATTATTCCATAACTTTTCGTTATTCCAACTTCAGACTTGCTTGGTTACTAGAAGCAGACCTTTCGGCAAGATTTCCTTAGCATTTCCTGCTTCACCCAGGCTCATGTCTCATCTTTGGTTTCACCTCCTGATAGATCACCTAAAAGCTAATCTTTGGTAGATAATAAAACTGTAGTGTCAGTTAATCATTTCTGGAATTGCCATTTTTTGATGGTCATTTAGTGTAATTTTAGGTAAAAATTATGATTAATTATCTTACTGGAGTAAAAGTGAGTGAATTGTGTTGGATCTTAGTAAAACAAGCATGTAGTTTAAGAGTAACTAAGGTAAATGTAATTCTTAATTAATGATTTTCATCTAATATAATCTTTTCGCACAATTGACTTGTTGTGCAGTGACACAAATCGCTGGTCAAAATCTGTTGTCTATTGAGTTCATGCTGGATTAACATTTCAATTATCAGCCAAACGATATAATATTAATTTTTTTTAAATTTTTAATCTGTATTTTCCATTGTTGAACATTTACAGGTGGCATGCTGCTTTGGTAGTGCGGCCTGTACCCTGTGCTGCCAGGCATGTCCATCATGCAACAACTCGGTTGTGACTCGCATAGCATACGCAATCCTGCTGCTCCTGGGGGTAGTCGTATCCTGCATCATGTTGGCGCCAGGACTTGCAGACGAGCTGGCCAAGGTAAGTTACTTCTTTGTCCTATGAGCTGGGACCTGTGGTTCAAGCTCAAGCCTCTGCCTCTAGGTAGATACCTTGAAGGGGCACTATATAAATTACGATTGATTGATTGATCAATTGATTGATTGATTGATTGATTGATTGATCATTGGGCCTTCCATATGGAATACCCTTCCCTCCACTCTGCGAGGTTCTCCTTTCTGGACCATTGTCTGCATGTTTCTATATCTTCTTAAGCATTTTTTCTTCTCTTGGATTCTTACTGAATGGCCATGGCTGCAAGCAGCGCTACGGATGTAAATTTAAAAATTACATCGCATTCCGTTTAACTTGTACAAGTTTGGATCATTTATATGGCACTTTTGAGAGGTACCTATAAACACTGGTTGTGTGGTAGTGCGCTGGTTCGAATGTAGGTATTTTGGCTGTGATGTTTGGTGTTCAAATCTCTGCCAGGACAAGTAGGTGTTTTAAAATTTCTGCTTCATTTGTGTCCCATTTGTAACGGAACTGGCTGAATAATATGTATACACTGACCAATGTGACCATACACTACTGGTGGAATGATATGGGACATGTGGAAAACTGCTTGACCAGTGCTCGTATATTGCCAAATCAGGTTCTCATGGGTATCTTTCCCAGGCTTTTTCATATAACTGTAGCAAAAACATATATTTATTTATTTTCCTGGCATACATTCTCTTAATATTTTGCTGTTGCTATACATGAATGTGTGCACACATAATTATGTAAAAGTTCTGTTATGGAATGTCATAACGTTTGTGTTGTTTTTCTTTAAGATTCCATACCTATGCACAGGATTTGAGCACGTCTACGATCCACTCGTTAAGTGTCAGAATTTCGTTGGATACTTGGCCGTGTACAGAGTCTGCTTCGCGCTGGCCGCCTTTTTCTTTCTCTTTACCATACTAATGATCAACGTCAAAAGCTCACGTGATCCACGGGCCGCCATTCAAAGCGGGTAAATCTTTCAAGAGCTCTGAGTTCTGCATGTGTTTTTTATGGGTGTATATTAGCAAATATGTATACTGCCGTGTTTAACAACTTCATATGCTACTTTGAGCACAACCGGAAGAATTTGTTTGGGTTTTCCATTTTGGGGTTTTATAGTGAATAGGATTGAAATATGTTCGGAATTAGTTGAAATTGTCGAAAATTATCTGGGGGCTTGAAAATTCCCCGAAGTACATACGCTCATGGTAGCTGCAAAGGCTGTTGACATCTTTAAAGCTTTTTATGTATTTCATATAACTTTTGCCATCAGTTTTCTTTCTACTCATATGTTAGTAGGTTGCTAATTTTAATTTATTTTTAGGGTTCTAATGCATTACATGTGTTGGACCAACTGAATTTTAGAGCTGTGTAATTTTGACTTTTGTGTCGTTGTAGATTTTGGTTTTTCAAGATCCTGATTGTGGTTGGCATTTGCGTCGGTGCTTTCTTCATCAAGGGAGGAACATTTGGCACAGGTCTGGCATTTCATATCATGCTATTCGTTCCATTCATTCTGGGAATTTATATAGCACCTCTTCTAGAAACCTTACTCAGAGGCATTCTATGATCTGGCCTATTTGATGTTATGTGTTATTATGAAAAAAATTACATAAGTTTGCAAACAATTCGCAGTAAGCTGGAAGACCCACCATAATCGGGCACACACACGCACACACACAAGTGGAGCCAACCAATGTTTGAGTTCTGCCATGCTGCGGATGTCTTTGTCTTATTGAAACTTCGACACTGACCAAAAAAGCCGATGTGGAAATATTGGGTGAACACTGTCAAGTAGTCTAGTGTCTGGTTTCAGCTTGAATGCTTAGCAATGGCAGGAACTTGAAATTAAACTATAATGTCTGTTTTCTAACACACTTATTTTTGTACAGTGGTTGTTTAATTGTGATTTTGAATTTAATTTTGGTTTGTAGCGATGATGGTGATCGGCATGATTGGAGCGTTCATCTTTATTCTCATCCAACTCATTCTTCTCGTTGACTTTGCTCATGCATGGAACGAGAAGTGGCTGAACAACTACGAAGAATCACAGAACAAAGGATGGTTCGCCGGTCAGTGCAGGAGATTTACTTCTTTCTTGTTTGATAGACATGGAATGGTCATGTATCTCTTATTTAGCTTATTTAGGGTGGCTTTATTATTTTTATTTGTTTTTGTTTTCATTTTGTTAGGTTCAATGCTTCAATGTGTCTGGATTAATCTCTCGTTTCAGTACTGAGCCCACTTGCAGTGAATTTAGAAATGGTGCCGGCAAATAGAGATAATCCATATCTGTGCTGTCAAATTTGTAAAATGTTTAGAACAAATGGATGCGAATCGTAATAATGATTAGTTTTGTATGTAATTATTGTCAGAATTATAATCATTTTTTTAAATCTTATTATTAAATGATTGTTATTTTAAAATGTAACTTGTTATAAAACTTATTATAAAGTGATGTACATGCACGCCGTCATATATGCAATATATTTTATAGTCGTAGATGAACAGTCCTATTAATGACTTTGCTCAGGAATTCTGTAGGTGAACTGTATTACTGCATGAAAACTGCTTATTTTAATTAAATGATTTTGATTTAGTAATTGATCAAATAGTTGGTCATTTATATGATTCATTAAACGTCTTGGTGGATTTTCTTATACTCTGTTTCTGTTTTTCTCTTGTCGTGTAGGTTTGCTGTCGTTTACAGCCCTCTTCTATCTGTTTGCTTTGGCTGCCATCATTGCGTTTTACATCCTCTATGCAAACCACGTAAGTTCGTTTTTGCTTGCGTTGTTACTCATTGCTCAGTAGTGTAGTTTTCGGTGTGCTGAACTAACAATAGAGACAACAGGAGTTCAAATTCCCATCAGGGAGTTCAGCAGAAGTGGTTAATTCAACACTTCTACATGCGCTAAATTGCAAGTTTTTTTAAAGTTCTTGATGGTCTTGTGTAGATATCCATCTGCGGCTTGTTCACATTTGACTTGGTTTTTTTAACTTTCAGCTTCTTTGTGTCTGTGGTCGAATCTTATTCCGCTTGATGTTGGCTTTACTGGTAGGTTGTGGTGCACAAGTTGTGGATTATTCTGGAACTAATTGCATTGCTTTGAATGCTGTTTTTCTTTCAGAGTGAATGCGCAATCCACAAATTCTTCGTCAGCTTTAACATGATTCTCTGCGTGATCGTGTCGATCGTTGCCATTCTCCCGCAGGTTCAAGAGGGTTAGTTGCATCATGGCTTTCGTTGTGTATAGCTTTCATTGTATAGCTTTCATTGTGTATAGCTTTCGTTGTGTATAGCTTTCATTGTATAGCTTTCATTGTGTATAGCTTTCATTGTGTATAGCTTTCATTGTGTATAGCTTTCATTGTTTATAGCTGGTTTTTATCTGGATGAAAGTTTGCTGATAAGCTGTTGTTAGAGATTTAGAGGCTGACCAGAGGTAAGTGAGAAAACTCTTTGCTCAGCGTTGAATTAAATTTAATTGCGATCACAAAATTTAAAGGACACCTCCAATCAGTTTTTTTTATTGGATTGCGTGTTATTGGTTGTAATTTTAAACGATACTGATTGGATATAAATTGATATATTTATGCTATTAATTGCTGAATATTGTATGCAATTATGGACAGGACCTGTCTCTAGGGCTAATGAGCAAGCTCTGGCCTACTGGCTATTTGCATCCTCATGTTCTGACCTTTGAAATGTTAGCACAAGCAGTTGGCACCACACTGTTTATAGCGTTCAGGGAAATGAACTTCAAGTCCTCTGTGACCTCTGCCCACTGCAGCGAGATCCATTATAAACCCTCCCGATAACGACTCAATAAGAATGTTATTTTAAAAATAAACTCAACCACTCATATGTATCATGTAACCATTCTGTCAATGTCTTAATGTATGCGAGCAACCTGGTTTTTGTGTGGAAATTAACGAATATATGTACACTGTTATTGTGCCATCATAATACTGTGGGGCGCGGTGGTGTAGTGGTGGCGTCGCTGCCTTGAAGCCGGAAGGTTCGAGGTTCGAATCCACCTCACGTCGCCGCGTAGGGACCTTGGGCAAGTCCTTCACTCGCAATTGCTCAGCGCTTCGGCGTGAAACTCCGATGCAGTGTCCGCTCTGCAGTCGGGAGCGCCTCTGAGTAGAGAGCTTGAAGGGGCGCTATAACAAGTGCGCATACATACATAATACTACTTTTAAATCAGTGTCTTACCATTACACATTTTACATTACTGTCTGTGAGCTTTGATTTTCATATATGCTACATATTGTTACTCTTCACAGCATTTGACTAGGGCTCCAGGTTCTTAGCAGCAACCATAATCACCACTTTTAAGCTTCTAGCGCAGTGCTTAAAAGTTGAGCGCAGGGCACTGATGTATTCACTAGGGTTTATTCAAGTGAGAGTCGATTGATTTTATTTCAGTGAACCCACGTTCTGGATTGCTGCAGTCATCGATAATAACTCTGTACACGATGTTCCTCACCTGGTCCGCTATGACAAACAACCCAAGTTAGCGTTTATCGTTGTCTCAATAATTCTTCCTAACAGTTTTTGTTTTAAAGTCAATGGTTTTTAAACATGTTTCACTTCTGAATCTATCCTCAATCCTGATGATACGTAACATCAAGTTGTGTTCTAAAGTTATTTATAGCTGTTAGGATGGGTAGAACACTTTGATGATGAACTGCTTTTTTCAGTCTTTTTTAGTACACAGGGTTAAAGAAGGGGAGTTTAGGGTAATGGTAGAGCGCATGGATGCGATATCGCTTCCTACTACCTCCCAAAAATGGTCTCTCAACCTTCCACTCGGCAGTTGCCATTGGTAACTGAGTAGTTGACCTGATAGGGCCTTGCATGGCTGCCAATTAGTTAAATTCTACTCCTGTAATAACTTGTGATCATCCGTTCATTACTGATTGTAATCATACTGCGTTGTGTCAGTTTAAAATAAACGAATATTATTACTATTATTCGAAAGGTGATTTTAGGCTGTCGGGTGTGTTTGATTACGATATTCAGATTCTCATGTGAGGATGATTAATGCTGATTTTTGATGCTGTCAGGACATAATTATGCGGGTCCTTGTTAATGATATTTTGCATCAAATGTTGATTTCTGAAGAGTTCTCAGTTTCAATCTGGAAACCAAATCAAGAGGTGAAGTTGAAGTGATGCAAATTATTAAAGATAAAATTGAGACATTTAGATGAATTTAAGTCTGGTTTAAAGTGAGTGATCACGTAGATCTTTTTTGCTGTAGATCATCTGTGTAATCCATCGTTTGATGATATCATCCACGGTGGTACTGCCAGCAATTCAACTAATCCAGGAGACATGAATGCGGCAGCCGGTATCGACGGGAAGAGCGTCGTTTCTCTCGTCATATTCCTCGCTTGTGTTCTCTATGCCAGGTAGCTAAAAATCTTCAGTTTATCTAAGGGTAATCAATTATCAGTCAATTTATGAGCCAGTGAGACAGCTTTGGAATCAGTCGAGAAGTTGACCAGTCTTTGACAGAATGTACTAAAAATTAGCTTTAAGTAAACTGCTCTTCGTGTCTTCATTTCAACTTAACATATTTAGGAGAGTGGTGCTATATAAATAAATGCTCTGAATGAATGATTGAACCTGTAAGTTTGTTGGGAGAGAGTTTCGGGCATTGGTATCAGAGGAAGAGGTTTAGGGTAGCCTAATGGTTAGCACTCTGACATGAAGAGCACACAGACATGGGATCACTTCCCACTACCCTTCCAAAGGTTCACTCAACCTCTCAATCGGCAGATGACATTGGCGAAATGAGCACTACGATGTGATGGACTGTTAAATTCAACTCATGTAATAACTTTTGATTATCTGTCATACTATAAATTGTAATCATTCTGCGGTGTGTAGTTTGAAATAGTATTATTTTTTAGCAAGATCTGAGGCCTCTGTTGCTGTTCTTTTCAGCATCCGTACCAGCAGCCACAGTCAGATGGGAAAGATGTCTCTGTCATCGAGCGAGAAAACCATCATTGGCAGCAGTCAGTTTCATTACGTTACGTTCATCGTATTACTGCTACACGTTTACATTCTGCTGACCTGCAATGATTTCACTCTTCTACGAGTTAATTAGCACGTGACATTGTATTCTAAATCAAACAGAATAGGATTCTTCTGTATTATGACTCATAATACAGAAGAATCCTATTCAAATTTGATGGGCTTATTCATAATATGCCTCATAATTCATGAGGCATATCAAATTTGCTATTTCTTGTAAATCCATGATATTGTATTAGCTGTTCATCGTCATTGAATGGTAATATATTAACCGTCCCTATTGCTGCCACATTATCACTTTAAACAGTAAATGTGGACCGGTACTTTATTATCAGCTTCACATGAGGTGTTGTGACACATCTTCAAATCCGTATGTCATTGTTAAGGTTTCCTCTTGCGTGGTGTTAATGTGGAGTTCTGCACTTTGTAGGGAAAGCATTTAAGCAAATTGCATTGTATTGTACTATAACAGATGCTGTTTAATATTCCAGGTGGTGATGCTGAGGAGGGTCATTCTGTGACAGATGATGAGTCTGAGGCCGTCAGCTACAGCTACAGTTTCTTCCATTTCATGCTGTTGCTCGCATCACTCTACACTATGATGACTCTCACTCATTGGTACAAGTAAGTGTAACGTATGATATTGATCGCCTTTGTCATTTATATGCCTTCATTTGCTTATTATGGCAATGTATCAATATAATTATTCATATTTATGTTACATTACATTGTGAGTAGGTTAGTGGATATTTCTTTGCAGTGTGAGCCAAACAAAAACCCAGTCTACAATAATTGCATGTTAAGTTTGATTTCATGTTGAGCACAAGTACATGATTAGCACAACTTTAAGTTAAGTATAATTATATGATAAGCACAGTTTTATGCTAAGGCAATTACATGATAATTACAATTACCTGTTAGCACAGTTTTATTTTAAAAGCACAATTTTGTGTGATGCACAACAATGTGCTGGAGCATTGCTGATATCTTCGTTTGTGTATGCACAGAACAGGTGATTAATTTAGTGCACCCCTCCCTGCACTGTATGCTTGTCAAAGAGATTTTGAAGATCATTCAGAAAAACAATTTTGTGGAAGGAGTTGATGGTCAGAGAAAATAAATGGAATAGTTACCACTGGTAGACTCCTTGCGCTCATATATACTTTATTGCTCCACTTGCAAATGCAGAAAGCCATCTCTACAGCATCCTGGAGATGAGTCCCCTACCAATCATTTGAATCACATCATGGTTTCTCCTCTAGATTAGTGAGCAAGGTCTAAGAGAGTATCCAGTGGGAGAAGATCATGGAGGACATGCCCATTGCCCAGGTCACTTAATATAGTAGCAAAGAGGGATTCAACTGTATGTGGGTTGTTCTTTGTTTTACTGGATAACTTATATATTTTCCAATGTGCAACTTGTCTTTCATTTAGACCAAGTTCGGACTTCCAGCATCTGAATACGAATGAACCGGCCATGTGGGTGAAGATATCGTCCAGCTGGGCATGTCTTCTCCTCTACTTCTGGACCCTCATTGCCCCGGTTGTCCTCAAAGATCGTGATTTCGACTGAGAAATATCAACATCCGAAGACCATTGTCACTGCGTGGTCACATGAATTCAGCTGTAAATGGACAAGAAGCAGCCTATACTATTGTGCTGATCATAGAATTGTGTCCAAATGGGATAAACTGTGCTGAATTGCTGATATATTGTTTCAAAATTTTAAAGACTTGTTTAATTTGTTGCACTTTCAAAATGTGTGCTGTTGATTTGAACTTTGACGTCTTGAGCTTGTTGCTTGACAACTTTGCCTAGTCTGTCTATCACTCAGATCTTATTATGTTTCACTATCAAGAACTTTTTTAGGATCTTACGTTATGACTTTTGAAGCACATACAAGTGCACGGTAATCAATGCTAGATATTTCTTTTTAGATATTTCACTTAAAGTGTTTCAATATATTTATCTGGCTTTGTCATTTACTTAAATGAAATTCTTTTGGAAGCTAATTGCAGTGTCAATGTACGGATGAACTTCATTTTTAATTTAATTTTAGCTTTTCTAGTAGTATTTGTTAAATTTAATTTTGAATGGTCTAGTTTGACCAAAGTGCATGATATTTGTCGTAGTTTGTGTATTGTATGCAGTAGCAGCTATGTATAGAATTCGCCATGGTTGCTGCAGTTGGTATAAAACCGCCTTTTGTTTTCTTAAAGTAAAATTTTGTTGTACTATTGAACGCTTTGCTGTTGATGCTCCATATTTCGAGTAAGACATCATACATGTTTTCATTAGAGTGACGGTATATATTTTGTGGTAAATTGTTAGTAACTTTTGTGGAGCAGTTTCCAAAGTTGTTTCAATGATCAACTTTCATCTAGCGTTAAAATATTCAGGCATATACCTTGTACTTGTGTTCTATCATGATTTTATTTAATTAATCGTGGATTTCATTTATGATTTGATCGTTAGCAAGATTTTCTAGGAACGCTCGGATATGAAGATGACTCTGTGACAGACACATTTCTCCTAAGTTATTAATTACAAACTATAGTGCAAAATTTATTCAGTTTATTGTGGCAAATGAATTAAAGAATGGTCTTTTATCTTACTGTTGGAATCATCCAGTTAAGCTTTTTCCACTTTTCCTAATACTGTGAAAAGGAAGTAACAAATGTTGTAGTTTGTCAATCATTGTTATGTATTATATACATTCATTCTTGTTATTATTTAATAGTTCTGTTGACTTGACATACTCTTCTTTGATGCCATTGTATTTCTAAACAAATGCACGAACGAGTATTGATGGAGAGAATTTTTAATGTGATTTGTGAAATCACTTTAGCAAATAGGAACATTATTTTTTGTGGTAAGTAATACACTTTTGAACCTAAAAAGCCATGTAAGGAAGACCAGCTTATTTAGCCATTGCTATATCGAATCATATCTGCTAAATCTAGGCTATTGTGGTGCCACTTTAGAACCAACCCATAAATTAATAACATTAACATTCAATACAGAATAGACTTGATCTATTCTAGTGTAATTGATATCTGTAGTGCTATTACCATAAGTTACACACAGCAACAATGGTAATGGAAGAATAAAGTGCAACAAGTCCGATATATCAGAGGTTCTTCAATGAAGAGCAAGAGGATCAGACAATGGCATATAGCAGCGGTTCCCAACTCGTGGCCCGCCAGGCCTGAAAAAAGCCCTCATGTCACACAGTTTTTAAAAAAATATATGAAGATATAAACAGAACACAATTATTTTCTAAAATTTTAAAAATTGTTATTTTGAGCTCTATATTATAAATAACATCAAACATTATATTTTGAATCAATTATAACAATTTTATATGCTTTTAGTTAATTAAATTTTAGCCTTGTGGTCCCTAATGTCTTTCAACTAAGAAAAAGTGGCCCTCATTCTCCAACTTAGAAAAAGTGACCCTTGGGAATCACTGGCATATAGGCCTTGCAACCTACTTTTGAGAAAATGAATAAGCTGACGCTGCATTCCAACGGTCCTGATAAAGGACAACCCACCCCACATTTAGATGATTTGAAGCTAAGGAAACAAGACACAAGATACATTGTGAACAACCTTTCTGACTCGACAAAGCGCTCGTAGATGGGCTGATGACTTGGGCTTGGCTTTCAAGTGAGGTTTAGAAGTATGGAAATTTCAATTACTTACTTACTTAACTTTTTAAACGATATTTGCTCTAACATAAATATCTATGGTTTTAACTTATAATTTCTATGATACAGCTGCTTGCAGCCGCTTACTAGTATGTCTACTACGCCAGCCGCTGTCAATTGAGTCTTGTTTCGAGCTTTAAATTTTGAACGATATTAAGGTGTTTTACGAGGTTTTTATAAACAAAGATAATTGCTATTCGACTTATTGATGCAACTAAAAATAATTTAAAATTAAACGAGCGTTTGCAATTAAAACTTACATTTGTATATTCATCTACACTTGAATCGCCAATGTAACATATTAATATTATTTATTTGTTTCAAGGACCACCAGCTGAGCGCGTTGATTTTTAAAATGTTTTTTGTTCCTAAGGGATTACTCTGACCTCAGATAAATAATAATTTTATTGATCTTTGTTAGATGTCTGTGAATTATGCATCTGGACTGTCCCCATACGAGCATAAAGGTAAATGTGGAATGCCGGAGATATTCGATACTCCGGCGGAGCTGGAAGAAAAAGTGGCAAGCCTAGCACAGCTTATTCTTCAGAGTCGACACATGGTTGTCATCACTGGAGCCGGAATCAGCACCGCCTCAGGAATTCCAGATTTCCGAGGACCATCGGGTAGGAATTTCTTTGTAATTGTAAAAAACTGTGTCCATATACAATGACTTTATTGTAAAACATCATAGTAGGGATTGTAGTTTATGAAGGCTGGGTGACGACTGCAAGCAAGATAAACAATGCTACCCCGAAATTGCATAAAATAGAGTGCTACGAACAGTGTTATGTGCTGCTTCATAAGTTAAAAATGAATTGTAAAATGAACACAGTATTTACACACATAAGATGGTTGCTTATTATATTAGAAGTGTACTGTCCAATATAGATACTACAGCATTAACAAACAGTTTCTTGCATCGAAGCGCAGATCACCACCAAAATTTGCGCATTTGTGTATATGCTGAAGATCTAGCAACTTTTTTGTGTATAGTAAATGTAACTTTACATTTCTGTCATATGTTTTTGCACTTTTGAAACTGTCTTTGACAGTAGTTGTAGTAGGCCGTTAAAGGTCATTGTTATCCTGTTCTAGGGTGTCATATTGTTTATATTGTGGTCGCCATGGTGAATTTTTTGACTGATTCATAATGAAAAAATTGAGCATTTCTGTATGCCATTTAGTTTTATTTGTGACTATATCTTCAGGTAGTTGAATGTGTTACTCGCACATAACTTGTTTTGCGATATGTTGCATTTCCTGTGCTTCAGGAGTCTGGACTTTAGAACAGAAGGGTGAAGAATCGAGAGGCAGCATAACATTTGACATGGCCAAACCATCAGCAACGCACTTGGCTTTAGTTGCGCTTGAGAATGCAGGTGATGAAATTTACAATTTACATCTGTTGAGAGAGAACTACCTTTTCAACTATATTCAGTAGTTAACTCCTTCACATATGTAGAGCCATTATTTATTTAACGAATGAAATGTATAAGACATTCCAATTTTCCCAAGGATGTACTTTAATGCCTAGCATTAGACAATAGTAAATATTAATATGTTAGCTCATTCAGTAATACAATAACACAGTAATAATATCTAGGGAGCATTAGGTACTCCAAAGTCTTGCTTAGTGGGGTTTATTTTACAGATGGTTATGTAGCTTAACAAGATGACAGTTTTTTGACAGTGAGAACTTTATTGGATCAGATATACATTGTATAACAACCTAACTACCAACACAAGACAAAATAAAACCAAACATAGTTAATGTTTGTGTTAAGTAAAATTCATTCATGCTGTACAACAATGTACATATCTAATCTTTAAGATTGTTATCCTTTTTTAGTGAATATCTATGTAAAATTTGTGCATTGACCTTTTCATGTTCCATATTATTGTTGTGTTTTCTAGTGTTTCAGTTTGTTTCATTGTCCCAGGTACTTTGCACTTTATTGCATAATTTGTTGAAACTATGTTGTTGTGTCTCACGTAAACTTTATGTGAGCATTTCTCTGGATATACTTTCTGGAAATTTCGTAGCTACTTGAAAATGATCTAACATACTTACTTTTTTATTTCCTGGATGTATCAAATTTTCCAACGACTAAGATAGCTTTGTTTTTTCTAGACTGCTTAAATTACACAACTTTTCGTAGGTTACTTGAAGTACTTGATTAGTCAGAATGTAGATGGTCTGCATCTTCGGTCTGGGTTCCCTCGTGCTCGTCTGGCGGAACTGCATGGGAACATGTTCATCGAGGAATGTGATGTCTGCAAAACTCAGGTCTGAAAATCGCTTGAATTGTTTCGTGAAACCAGAACAGTGTTTTTAAGTGCGTCTTTATGCGACTTCTCTGTGTGTGTGTGCATGGTTAAGAAGTTTTTAAAGACAGATCCAGTGTTAAGTGCTCAAATAAAATAAAATCATAGGTAGAAATGAATAAATAGAAATTTGTGCCAATTTATAATTATGGTTTTTTGCATGAATCACTATACAGTTCAGTTACATTTTGCCTTTGAGTAAATCTCTTGAAGAGGCACTAAATAAATTCTCAGAATGAAATGAAATTAATAATTGGTCATTTGACATCTGATTTTCTTATAACCTGAGGAATAAATTCTTCCTTGGTTTAAACTTTGATTAGTAATTAATGCTTTGTATGTTTATTTATTCTGGGAAGTTTGTTTACGTTTTCTGTCGATAGTATATTCGCCAGGCGGCTGTTCCAACGATGGCGAGGAAGCCGACGGGTGGAGTCTGTACGCAGGCAAAGCACAGAGGAAACTGCAGGTAACTTTGCAGTTCTATTGTCATCATCATTGTCATCATCATCATCATCATCAAATTCGTTTAATATGATGAACTGTCAACAGAATGCAACAGATTTCATGAGTCAGGAGAGAGGTAGGCTTTACCTGGTGTACGTATTTGAACAGCTTGTGGGTAAACATTGTTCTTATTGTTCCTGGTTGGCAATTCGATTGGGTGAGGCATAGGTGAGGCATAGGATGCAGTTTTAATTTTCTTATTTCATTTATTTAAGGCAGGTGTGATTGTGATGCACGAAATATTACTTAATCAGAATCCGTTTAATTGATAAATGTTTGTCTAGTTACTCTTGTATAGCAGTAGACAATGAAACTTAAAACTTGTCTCTTTTGTAGACTGTAGAGTTAGTTGTGTACAGTAAACTGTATTTGACATTGCCCTGCACGCATAGATAAAGACTTGCGTACATATTATATACATAATATGATGCCACCTGTTTGATGTGACTAGAGGTCATCTGAGAGACACGATCTTAGACTGGGAGGATGTGCTGCCAAAGAAAGAACTTAATGACTCCGAAGATAATTGCAGGTATTCTCTTCATTAATTTTTTGACTTAATTCATTTTTTCGCTTGACCTGTGCAGGGAGCACCATTGAGTAGGGAGCTTGAAGAGTTGTTACATTAATTCTGATTGATTGATTGATTATTTCATAGGCCATCTCTTCATTGCTCCATTATGTAAGGACAAAGCAACATGTACATTGTACAACATTCATTAGGAATTGTTGTTTGGTATGAACTGGCACGGCTTCATTACACAGTAAACGTCCTCTCTTTGTGAACACGTTTAATCTAGTCTTTATGTTGTATGTCGTAGAATTGTTTTACCTCTTTAAAAAGAATCATTATTATGCTATTTGATGTGGCCGCCAGATTTAACAATAGAAGAATTTTTTAATGGTAATTAAAAATGTATGGATTACCAGTTAAAGAAAAAATCTAATCAGGTCAGGCTATGTGATGTTAAATGTAACAAATGATGCTAAATGTGAAATATTTCAGCATTGAGCAAATTAATACTCAAAAAAACTTTTTTAGTATTAACTTGCTCACCGGTGTAGTTGGTTTGCGCTGTAGGAAGGCAGACCTGTGCATGTGTCTTGGGACATCTCTGCAGATCCTTCCTTGTGGAAACATGCCTCTGCTTACAAAGAAGAACGCAGGACAGATCGTCATCATCAACCTTCAGAAGACAAGGCTCGACAAGCAGTGCGACCTACGCATACATGCCTACGTTGATCAGGTCTTGAGCGAGGCAAGAGATTTATGTGTTTATTATTACTCACTTATAGTATTATTTGCAGGTTCCAGATATTGTTATAGGAAATATTTAATGTGGAGTTTGTAATGTTATGATCATCATCCATTCAAATCAATTAAAATGCTTAATTTAATTTCTGAATATATCTCAAACCAGTTGTGGATATTTACTTTTGGAATGTGTTTCCGTTGAATATGAAAAAGATGCCACTGTTAAGCATTGTCAGTATATGCCAGGCCAACATGCTGCACTGTTTCTTCTGTAGTTTCTCTTTGCCAAAGCTGGGAGTAATGTTTAAAGTGGGGTGGAACACATGGGAATGGTGTTTGCATCGGCTGTCTATGCCTACTGGTTTGATTTTAATGTAATGTGATATTTTTTAGCTACACCTACACTGTCCTACAGTCTGGGACTCTATCAGGATCCTTCCTTACTAAACTTCAAACTGTTTGTTTTGGGTGCGCTGGAGTTGGGAGCGCCTCTGAGTAGTTTTTTCTTGAAGGGGCGCTATATAAATTTCCGAATGAATTAATTACTAATGTAATGTCAAGTCAAGTTTATTGATCCCATCATCAAATTAAAAATGTACAAGAAATTATGATCACATAGTATAATAAAATAACATACATGGCTTACACAGTGGTATGTAACTAGTGGTATGTTATTGTCAGCAGGCCTGAAACACTCTCCAATTCAACCTATGACTTGAGCTTCTTATTAATCTTTCTCTGCCTTTCTTCGCATCCATTGCCGCATCTTAGGCTGGCTCAATCGACACTTCTATTTCTTCTTCAATAGCACAAATATAATAGCCTTTTATGCCTAGGAGTCTTTACTCTGCTGATGAACATCGTGCCTGTTAACAAATACGTTATTTACTAAAATTATGTGTTATGGCTTATATAGGTACACTTTGAAACCTGGCTGCAGTAAAAGATAGGAACTATAAGCAAAAACAAAGCAGGCACACTGCTTTCACCGACCAGCAGTTTACTGTCCAACTGCGGTCTTGTGCACTGTGGTCAGAGACGCATGAGGATCCACCTTGAATAAGCAGAACTTCATAAAGTATATAATTATGTTAACGTATTCTACCATTTGCTTTTCTAGGTTTGCAAGAAATTGAATGTGACCATTCCGAAATGGGAACGACCCGTCATTCTGCTGAGGTCAAGGCACATGCGGCCGACAGAGAGAGTGGCCAAAGCCATTGTTGATACTGCACTCGTAGCACAACAATTGTCTTCCATGGACATGAAGCACAAGAAACTGGAAGAGGATGATGGACTGGCTGCAAAACGACTCAAAACTGACGATGATTTAGAAACAAAGAACGAAGTCAAACTGGAGACTGTAGATGAAAAAATCTGCTCCGAATCACAGTCGGAAGCAAAATGTGTGGAAGACATGCTACAAAAAGCAGAGCCGAAAATTAACGACGAAAAAAACGAGCGTGAAAGTGAAACGCAAGAATAAACTGGAAGTTGATGAATAAAAATGAATCAAGTTTGAACAATCTCACTGGATGGCAGCAAAGTTGTGACACCATAACTGAGACACCTTGAGGCAGCAGTAGTCTAAACAGTCCGTCAACGCTGGTGCACTGTGTTTTTGCGTGATGGCAGCAGCATTGTTGTGTAGATGTTTACAATGTTTCAGCACCAAAAGAACACTTACGCAGCTTATCGGGTTTAATTGAATGAAAGCTACGAGGACAGAAGTAGGTCATGTTTAGTCAAATATCCCAAAGTTGAGACAACCAGCAATATTTACACTGTCAAAGTCAAGTTGCAATTTACCTTTACTCCAATACAGTATGGGGTGTTCTAAAGTGTAGTGGCTGGCATGCTGAACTGTTTATCGAGAGGTCAGAGGTTCATATTTGTGCCACAGCAGTTTGGTTAGAGATTCCTGCAGCCATAGTCAGCTTAGAAATAAAGAGTGCACTGTTGATGGAAAGATAAGATGGCGAGGAAGAGGACTGACCATCCACCTCGTATGCCAAGACTAAGAAAATGAAATGAAGTCGCTAACACTTCATACCTTCACGTGTTAGATTAGTTCAAGGGATTGCTTTTCTTGTTCTTCAGCACAGTACAATTATAATGCCCCTCTATGAGTAGTTGTCCTTGTTCTGCTGATGAACACGTTGCTTGTTGACAAATGCGTTACCAGTATTTACTTAATTTATTTACCATAGCTCACAGGTACACTTTGAAGCCTGGCTGAAGCAAAATTTAACTAAGCAGACACAAAGAGTTTCTTTGTAAGTAAGCGAATGGCTTTTATGTGTTTGACAAACGCACTTGCTCTAGCGTATGTTATTTGGAGTGGGAAAGCATTGCTACTACAATGCAGTTGAAGAGCTGTTATCAATTGTATTAGACTCTGCAGGATGAATACTTGAGAGCTACTGTGAGGACAGATTGTCAAATACTTAGCTGAGGTACTGCATCAATTTTCCGTTGTTTCTTTGTCTGAGGCGCAAATACAATATGGTGACTGAATGACAAGTGCCCTAGATTGTAGCAATGAGGTCCAGATGTAACAGCTGAAAAGTAATTATCTTTAAGTTGGTACCATAAAACTTGGAGTGAAAATCATAGAGGAAGCACTAGGAATTGACAGTCAAGGGCAGCACAGTTAACATGATATGGAAACATGGATGTAGGTAATCCATCCAGTAAGTAGGATGAACTGAAATTAATTGTATTAAAGCTACGGTAGTTATTATATTATTGCAGAATACTTATTTTATGCATATCTTTATAGTTCAATTTTCCACATCAATTTTGTTGGAGTATGTAGAGAAGCTTATTCGTAGGTACACCCAACACATGGGGCAGGGTTCCACAAACTGTACAAGGTGCAACAGAGGAGATCGAATACAATTTTTACATATGTATTATATGGATGATGAGCCTTACAGTGACTTTAGAGCAGTGGTTCCCAACCTTTTTTGACTGTCGGGCCACATTTTCTAAGTTGGAGGACACGAGGGCCACTTTCTCTTAGTTGAAGGACACTAAGGGGCCACAAGGCAAAAATTTGATTAACTAAAAACATATAAAATTGTTATAATTGAATCAAAATAGAATGCTTGATGCGATTTATTAACATCCAAATAAAATAATTTGTATTAGAAAAGAAATATAATCTATCATGTCCAAATCGTCAATTTTTACATAGATTTTGTCTTATTTCATTGAGATGCTGCGGGCCATTTTTGTAGGCCAGGCGGGCCACTTTTGGCCCGCTGGCCACGGGTTGGGAACCGCTGCTTTAGAGTGTTGGTGAAAGCAGTGGCGGCGCTAGGGGGCTAAGCCCCCCCTAAAATAGGCTATCCATTGTTTTCCCCATGTAAAAATAAAAAAATTGGACGATTTACCCCCTTTAGCCCCCCCAAAACTGAAATCCTGGCGCCGCCACTGGGTGAAAGACTGATATTTGCAAAACATGACTGGATTGTGCTTGATCTGTGATTTAAGTAATCATGTGTGTGGTTTAAGTTCGTCATGGCTGACGACTGAAGTTATTGAACAGGTGTTCGTTGTTCAACTGTAGGATGTGAACTGTGAAGGAACTTCCACGTGAATGTTTCTTAACATTTTAGTGCATAGTGTCAAGATTAGATTTTCGTATTTTCTCTGGTACATGTATTTTCAGCTTGACTGTTTACTGATTTCAGCAGGTGTTGCTGGAGAAAAACTTCGAGATATAATATCAACAGACTGATTACATTCGTGATGTCCTACATTGGCTTCCAGTTCAGTCACGCATCCACTTCAGGGTTGCTTCTTTTGCTTGGCGCTGTGTCTTGGGCGCAGCACCACCTTATCTCTGTGAGTTATTCACTTTGACCTCTACTACTCTAGGTCGCCGATCTCTGCGCTCGGCCTCTAGAGGTGACTTTATGGTTCCTTACGCCCGCACTGCCACTGGGCAGAGCAGGGCATTTTCGGTCACTGGCCCTTCCGTCTGGAATGACCTTCCCTCTAACCTGCGTTCCCACCCTTGGAACACGTCGGGCTCATTCTATGGATTGCTTAAGACTTTTCTTTTTGACCGGGCTTGGGTCGGGAGCGCCTCTGAGTAGAGTCCTTGAAGGGGCGCTATATAAATTGCATAGATAGATAGACTCAGCTTTATTACTTGTTCACACATATACAATGTATCTCATATCGGATTGCTGCTCAGGTTTCATGCTGCATCCTTGGTTACGCTGCATCTTTAATACCTAGTGATCTCTGTCGCTCAGTCTCTGACGTTGAAGCACGTCGGGCACTTCGCTCTGCTATGAATGGGCAACTCCAACTCTACGGGCTTGCTTAGCTGCCAGGCTTTCTCAATTGTAGGGCTGTCCATCTCGAATGACCTCCGTTCAAATCTGCGTTTATTGCATATGACCCATCAAACTTTTGTTCATAAATCACTCTGGAGTATTTTTCTTTTTGATAGCTGGGCTGGGAGCGCTCCTGAGTGAATTCTTGAAGCGGCACCTTAATATTATAAGTCCATAATTATATGATTGAATGTAACCCAACTATTCTTCAGCTTTTATAGTGTTGGTTAGATATTTATCCGAGTTCATAAAAAGCTCTGATCATAAGGTTTGATTAAGGGTGTCAAAAGCTGTGAGGGCAGCAAAGGCTGAAGCAGTTGGTCACTGGTCAAGTCAAAGCACTCCACAGATAATCGTGATTGGTCAACTATGACTAATTGAAAGACAGTAGTTAGCATCCTATTTAATGTAACTTTAAATCATAAGAACTACCAAATCAAGAAAATTAACCTGCTAAAAACATACAATCCTTACTGCTTAGAACTGGTCAGTAAAAACAATTAAAGCATGCAATCCTTAAATCCTAGTACAACTGTTCAGACTTTTTAAAAAATACCAAGAGCTACTTTGTATAATACATTAATTGTATCATCTGTACATTAACCAGAACTGTATTTGTAAGAATTAATAACACTGCTATGCATGATATCTGATGTTTTGCCAAAAACTAATTTTTCTAAAAGATTTTAGTCTGCTGATTTCATAAATGATATCCGTTTTTCTGTATGACGTCACGTTTTCCCTCAATCAGCATTTTCATATTCAAAATGGCTGAATCTGTAAGCGGCCACTTTAGAAGACGCTGTGTCAATTCACCTGATTCATTTTGTTATATAATTATGTGGAAGTTATACTTTGCGGAAACAACGACAGAACATAACTGGGTTTGTACAAAAAGCTTACCGTGCGTATTTTGGCATAAAGTTAGGAGACCAAGACAAATCATGGGCGCCTCACGTCGTATGCAAGACATGCGTGGAAGGTCTAAGAAACTGGTGCAAAGGTGTAAAGAAATCCCTTAGCTTCGGAATTCCTATGGTCTGGCGCGAGCCTAGAAATCATGTGGATGACTGTTACTTTTGTATGGTTAATACTAAAGGCTTCAATCACAAGAATAAAAAGGAAATATCTTATCCAAATTTGCCATCTGCGTTGAGACCGGTACCCCATGATGACAGCATTCCTATTCCAGTACCAAAGGATATTGAGGACTGTATGACAAAAAGTGAGTGTAGCACAGAAGATGATGATGACACTGGTAGCTATGTTCCAGACAATACAGATATTGCTAAAACGTTCTCTCAGGCAGAGCTGAATGATCTAATTCGGGACTTAGACCTCCCAAAGATCTCTGCAGAACTTCTTGGGTCACGCTTAAAAGCCAAGAATTTACTGTCACCGAGCACGTCTTTCTCGTGGTACACAAACCGTGAAGAAGAATTTACATGCCATTTCTCAAAGACTGAATCTCTTGTATATTGCTCAGATATTCCTGGATTAATAGCAAAGTTGGGAGTTAATTACAATGCAACTGAATGGAGAATTTTCATTGATTCTTCCAAGCGAAGCCTAAAAGCTGTTCTCTTGCATAATGGCAACAGATATGCATCTGTTCCTGTTGGGCATTCGGTGCAGCTGAAAGAAACTTATGAAAACATGGCCATGCTTCTTGAGAATATAAAATACAATGAACATCAGTGGCTGGTTTGTGGTGACCTTAAAGTAATTGGAATATTGCTGGGTCAGCAGGGCGGTTATACAAAACTGCCCTGTTTCCTGTGTGAGTGGGATAGCAGAGCAGACAAGGACCACTGGAAAAAGAAAAACTGGCCTTCTAGAACAGAGTTTCTACCAGGAGCAAAAAACATAAAGTATGTGAAACTGGTGGAACCAAACAAGATACTGTTACCACCTCTTCATATTAAACTTGGCCTCATGAAGCAATTTGTAAAAGCCTTGGATAAGCAAGGACATTGTTTCAGATATATTTGCACCAAGTTTCAGAATATTAGCTCCGAAAAGCTGAAGGCAGGGGTTTTCGATGGACCGAACATCAGAGCACTTATTAGAGACAGTGATTTCGAAAAAACAATGAATAAAGCTGAGGCAGATGCTTGGAACAGTTTCAAGGGTGTTGTGAGCCAATTTCTTGGCAACACCAAGGCACCAAATTATAAGCAGATTGTGAAAGATATGTTGTCTGCATTTAAGAAACTTGGTTGCAGAATGAGTCTCAAGGTGCATTTCTTGTTCTCTCACCTCGACTAATTTCCGGACAACTTGGGTGAATTCAGCGAAGAAATGGGTGAACGATTTCATCAGGACATCAAAATTATGGAAACCCGTTATCAAGGACGTTGGGATGTCAGCATGATGGCGGACTATTGCTGGATGATGAAAAGAGATTGTTTGCCAGAGGAAGAACACGCAAGAAAATCAAAGAAAACACGTTTCTGTCCCTAAGACAGTTTCTGTCTTAGTTTCACTGTTTTTCAAGATTTTGTCATTTGCAATTGTAAAAAACTGAGCACTGTAATATGTTTATGAGATTTTAACATCGGGGACTTTTAGAAACCTTTTCTATAAAATTTCCTTGGAGTGTATAAAAAAGAAAATCTTTTAATGGTATTGTAAAAATCAATAAAATTATAATTCGATTTGTGCGAAATCATGACGTGATGGCCAAATTTCACAATCATATTTGAAATCAGCATGTCAGAATTGTATAAAATCAGTTAATAAATTTCAAACATCTCACTCTTTGTTTTAAAATGCATAGCGGTGTAATCTATCTTTCAAACAATGTCGTCCGAGAAATATCAAGAAGATTAATTTACAAACATTTCTGAGTGAATTTTGCTTAACTCCACAGAGCGTTCATACCATATCAACCAGAAACATTCAATACGCTGGAGAACAAAATAATGTCATGCAAATACACTGATAAATATTGTGAAACGTCCTTTTCAGGACCTCAGGATTTACGACTTCAGAATCTCGCAACAAAAATAATTGGATCATCAGTGCAACGTGGCTTTAGTTTTAATTTAATTAGAAAAAAGTTCAGTTGATGTCATGCAGAACGACTCACATGCATTTAGAGAAATTCAGAAACTGAAAAAGAATTATGACTTAAAACCGGTTCGGCTAAACAAATTCAATGATTCAATTTCAGATTCTGTGACAAAGTTTGACAAGAATAGTGTTCAGTTCCAAATATTACAATCTCTAAATGGAAGCATGCAATTATACTTGAGACGTAAAATATGCACAGCAAGTGCAGATCTAATAAACTAAAAGTACTTAGCATAATAGCTACAAACTACACCAAGGAAATTAGGCAATGAATTTAAATAGATTCACTAATTTTTCCAACTACCAGTATATATTGTAGTAAGTTCTAATGACAAACTTGTAACTGCTTAGCCAAATTCTGTAGCTACAAACAAGCGTTTCACATATATTATAGCAAATCTGTGTAGACTAGTTGAGTAGTGCCCACTTTACAAAAGCTCTGCACTGCTTTCCATAAACTACAAGCAATTGTCAAACTGTCCCAATTGGACCATATTTGACAACTTTACAGCATATGCTCGTTACCAAACAATATTTTTCTTCACATACTATTCTTGTAATAGTGCCAGATTTCACTATCAGATACAACCAGGCCATACAAATTATTTAGAATGCAGTTATTTAAGTTTAAAAACTTTATCCTACAGTAGGTTTTAACAACAGCACTACATGCAAGTTTTAGGAGAGATTACAACAGTTCGAGTTGGCGGTTCAATAGCTGTTAACACTTTCTTACAATTTTGTACAATATAGTACGTATTAAAGATAGTAAAAACAGAAATTATAATGGCAGTAATACAAAGATGATGGCTGAAGACCACCTACTCCCTGTCAGGAGAGATTAACAGTTAGAAGCTTGCTGGTTAATAAACACTACAACCCAAATGCCAAGAAAATGTAGTCTCAAGTATATCAGCATTATCTATTTCTTGCTAAATTAAGCATATCCAGTTAAGACACATAATATGGAAGTGCAACATACAAACGAAAAACAGAAGACTGTGCCTAACAATTAAGTACAAACCGCAGTGCAACATCAAACTGCTACGCTACACAACAAATGCGTTTAAACTGCAACTGTCTTTCCTAACGGACTTACGTCGGGAATTAACTGCGAAATAAATAAAACATTTCCAACGAAAGAAAGAGAGAGTCGTTCAAATTCCAACACAACGTTCAGCACTTGAGCAAGTTATGCCACGTCGTCGTCTTTCCAATTTCGTCTCATTCATAATCCGGAAACCCTTGCACCCTATGGCCGCCTCGAACCCGGCTGACTGGCATCCTTCCGTGCTTCTTTGTCTGGTGTCGGAGAAGGTCGTGTCGGAAGCGGAACCGCTTTCCGCAGTTTGGATAGCCACACAAATGCGACGTCTCGTTGATGACGTATGGATCAGATGGTGAGGCTTTGAAGCGAGCCGAAGATGGTGCCGACATTGCCTGACGTCCCCTCATGACTGGCGTTCCCCTACCTCGCATTGAATGCTACAACACAAAAGGGATATTCAACTGATTACTTACTAATCAGTTACATTGGGCGAATTCGGGGAAGAATTCCTGATTTACGAGCCATTTTGCTTAACGTGAAATGCCTTTGCCCAACCCCAAGTTATATGCCATATTGGTCATCATGTTATACATGGATTCGTCATGTTATACATGGACTGCTCTGCAAAGCTAACCATTGACTTTTTCAGTATCATCCGTCTCACACGCTGTATTGTAATGTATCTTCCCTGAGTGCTTCACGTTAATTAAAATATTTAGAAATGAATTCCCATCATGTTCTTTTTCTGTATGCATGCAAGTACGTAGGCATATATGGCACCCCATCATTAGCATGCAGGACGAAGTGCCTGACCAGAAGCACACCGTCAAAAGTGCGCCAACAGCGCACATCTATCAAGATATAAAACTAAAATAATCCTGCTGAATGATTTGCATTAGGCATTTGACAGCACTGGATCATTGGGAAATTTAATGTTTTTTTTCATTATATATGCATAATATATAATTTTCATCCATCCAACTTCTAATTTAGCAGGAATCTATTTTCGTCCGTCTAACTTCTACTTTCACAAATAATAACTTTCATCAATCCAACTTCCAGTTCAGCGACAATTACAACGGACCAATAATTTAGAATGCCAAAACGGTAGATTACCCGTCATTGCTCTTCGGCGGGATTTCTGCTACGTACATCTTCGGCACTCTGTAGTGTTCCAGACCAGAAGCGTGGCAATGATCCGATATCAGAGTGCTTGCATCGTCCGTCGTCACTCTAATCCGCCCTTTACAAGCGCGCCTAGCGCACCTCCACGAAGCACTGCCGTCGATATTTACACGGTCCTTTCGATATCGAAATCCGTCAATTATGATATGCTCTTTCTCCTTCTGCGATTCTATCGTCTCCAAGGTCAAAAAAGATTGTTAAAATTTTGAATTTGACATAGTACATGTATAAAAAAATTGAATTACCGCTATACTGGTTTATGTTGTGTAAATATACTCCCCGCCATTAGCGCCGGACAAAAGTGCTATACCGCATAAATACGCACTTTGATGTCTGCTTGGTGCTCAAATTGGCAACCGAAATTATCTGTTTCTTTCTACCATTGTCTCCTTGCTCGAAACAATAACTATACTATCGAAGAGTTAAAAACATTTAGATGTACGCACATGTCTGTTCCCTCGAAGACGGCAACTAAATATAATTTATGCAGCAATTATTTGTTGAAAAATCGTATATTAAGCTTCTGTGCACACACAATAAAAAGTGTAAGTCAATTATGACACGCATTTAATTAATCGAGGTGGGAAATGGCTTGAAGCAAATTATTCAAATGGATAATAAAAGCATGTCTTATTGTCTCAAATGGATAAGAGCATGTCATATTGTCTCAAATGGATAATAAAAGCATGCTTATTGTCTCAAATGGATAGAAGCATGTCTTACTGTCTCTGCTGAACTCTATCGACGGCATGCATTTGACGGGCATTTTCAGCGCGCAATTGGCGGCGCACTTTTTTCCTGCACGCTAACAACGGGATACCAGGTATGGGCTACTTGTATGGTATAGTTTATAAACCAGCCAACAACATTGAAACATGATTATGCCTTAATAGATCTAAACAGACCTGTGTCACTGCTTCAACAGACGCACAAACTATAAATTATAAGCAATTACTTTAAGATTATATAACAGTGTTTGTGCGGCTGTATGTGCATGTGTGTAAACCATCCTGAAAGTAATCTGTAATTACACAGATGCTACAGAAATTTTACTAGGGTTTGCCCAGATGCATTTTATCTGTGCAGCCTTAAAACCATCCTTTTCAGTCGTGGTTGGGTCAGGAGCGCTCCTGAGTAGTAACTTTGCTACATAAATCTCCATAACGAATGAATGAATTACATTACTATAGGCTATGGCTAACAAAATGAAGCTGCTAACAGTTCACACACCCAGAGTTGCTCTATAGCTTTAATGGACTATGCCGGTTTTTCACGTAGAACAAGAAAGTCATGGCTATGGGCATCACAATGCCAGGAGTCAATTTCTTTAAATAGGGGTCTAGCGGCATGTGACTGCGGACTGTACCATAAAAGCCTAACTAGTCTGCAACATCCTTCTGCATGCTGCTAATTCTTTTGTGCACTGATTCCAAGCAAAAACAGAATCACACCATCACATTTGACTAAATGGTACGTAGTTACACGACTATCCAAGCAATCAATGGATCAGTTTAAACACTTCACCAACCTTGACCTTGTGACTGAATCCAAACCCCGACGACCTGGGCGTTGTCATCGCACCAGCCCACATCATCTGAGCCGCCGGTGCCGGCGGATCCAGCTGAGACTGGTCCAGGTGGTGCTGGTAGAGACCATCGCCCGAAGTAGGATCCCAAGTCATCTCGTCCCCCTGCTCCAGATGATCGCCCTGCGAGCCGAATCCCTCCGCTTCTTCCTCCTCCTCCTCGTCCAACATCTTGAACGCCTCCGTCACGATGGTACTGGCAACGGTCGAAGCGCTGGCGCCGCTGCCGTACGTCACCTGCGTCTGTCTCATCATCGTTATCGGCTTCACCTTCGACGACGACGACGGTGGCGGCATCACCGTGTTCTCGGCGTAACCGAATTCACCGAAGGTCGACGTGGGGTCGTCGTAACCGATCTCCGACTTTATGTTCTGATTCAGATGGTAAGCTTCAACGCCTTCGGCCATCTGGTTAGACCGGTTCGACTGGGAGTACAGCGGTCTTGACACGGGCTTCCTCTCCGGGTTCGTCTTTGGTGGCGCACGCCTCTCGTTAAAAGTCTGAGATGGCTTCGGCGTGTGATGGGCACCAACCTCGGCGCGCTCCTGCTTCACGGATTCGGTTGCCTCCGGATGGAAGAGCTCGTTGATTTGGATGAGAAAGATGTCGCTGCCGTCCATCGTGATTCCGATGAGGCCTTGGACTTTCAGTTCGGTTGTGAAACTCAAGCTGTTCTTGCAGAGGAGAGCAACCGTGTCCAGCAGAATGCTTGAAACCCTTTCCTGCTCTGGTGTCATTTTCTCTGTAAGAGTCTAAAAAGCAGGATGTCTAAATTCCGTAACTGTTTTGAACAATTCGTAATTTTTTCCATATCAATTTGTCTATTTAATCAAAATGTTGATCCAGTATGAAAAGAGTACAAAATAACAGGGGAGGGGTTTAGACTATAATCCATGTGGAGTTAGGGTGTTAAAAGAAGACTTACCGGACTGAGGGTCATACAAAAGACTAGAGTGTTGACCCCTACAACCCCTCCACCCAACCGGCAAGGTGCAGCCTCTGAAAAAGGTTAATCAATCAATAATCTAAGTAACTGCATTCCTCATATGGGACATAAGAAACCAACAGTAACCAACATAACTAAAACCATCGGCATATAATTGTCCTGAGAATGGACAGAGCGTGTAAAGCGGGAAACCCAAATCCTCGAAAAGATTGTCGAACGAATCCCTGAAATCGATTTTCTAACTGCGAAACATGCAATGATGCAACCTAATAATTTTAAGACACTAAATGCGTTATCGACAACACCAATCGTGTCATGCATTTAATGTAACTCTAAATGTTTTTCTAGGAGTTCGGCCGCTTTCTGTAAAACACTGTTTTCGGGAAATCGGACTTTCGTGTATTTTCAACGTTTTCAATGTTGGATTCGGGTTTCGGGTCGACCCCGTGTAATGAATCCTAGAAATAGCGTGTTACCGATAACGCAATAATAAAGTAACAGCTATCATAAATTTGTAAAAACGCCTGAGATTTATACATTCATTTCTCGGTAAAACTTCATTTTAGGTGCGTAAATTATTTCTCCATGTATACGTTTTCTTGATAAAATCGGAACTAGATCGTTGAAAATAATTACCGCGGGAGTAATAAATATTGTTACACATGAAATAGAAGCTGGATCGACGAAAACGTCTTGCTTAAATTTGATCTGGATGGAGTAAAATGTATTGCCATAAATTGGAGCTGGATTGAATAAAATATTAAATGGGAGCTGGATTCAAAAAAGCTTCGGAAATGGGGGCGGGAGGGATCAATGTATTTTATATCTTAAATAGAAGCTGGATTAATGTTTGATAGATCTTAAATAGAAGTTGGATGAATGATAAAACGCTTAAGAAATCGAAGCTGGATGAAGGTTTTATATCCATGAATTTGTCTTCCGCAACTGATTCCGTCATGAGGACATGTTTCTTACAGTGTTAACGATAATTTCAGACAACTATCCGGTTTGAAATCGTGAGAAATAATTTACGCACCTAAAATGAAGTTTTACCCATTTCTCTTTTCATGGGCCTGTCACGCTGAGAGCGCTTCTGAATAGCTCTGCTGTGAAAAGCGCTTTGCAAATGCTATATTAGATAAGTTAGATTAGATTCTTAAGAAAATCACAGTAAAAATACAATTGATCAAGTAAAGGAATGTCCACTTGGTACAGATTTAAATGTGTCCAATGCGTTAGCCCAGCCCACTCCTCAGCTCCCCTATTTTCACCCACCAAAGTTGACTCATAGCAGGAGCCTGATCAATTTTAACATTTTATTTTCATAAAGCACTGGTCAGAAACAAACTTACTCTGTCGCTGAACTATAAGAACTATTTAAATTCTAAGCAAGCTATTTACAAGCTATTTACAGCAGGAAAACAAAATTCCCAAACAACTGACGAAAATCTGCAAAATATTCGAAAGGAATTATTTGGTCAACGGCAAAGAGAATTTATAGCATGAAGAATCCTCGATTTGTTTCGCATTTTGGTGTAGATCTACATACTGATGCACATTGTTAAAATTGACATTAATAATAATTATTATTAAGCAAATCACTCAGAATCCTTTAGATTTTGACGTGTCAGACCTCTCACGGATCGTGAGAGGTAGACACCGTAGAACAGTGGTTCTCAAAGTGGTGGTCCGCGGACCGGCGCCGGTCCGCGGAGACCTGATCACTGGTCCGTGAAGAAGTCAAAATAAATTAAGAATATTTTTTATATATGTTTCAAATTGTGAAATTATTTGAATTGTCATTCAAAATATATTCAAACTTCTTCCTCGAATTTAAAAAAATACATTACCAGTGCCTTATTTTAACTTGCCAACTGACTTTTTAAATAATTTGTATTTTTTAATTAATTTTCTACGTCTATACTGCAGTCAGTTTCGTTTTATTTCTGTTGATTCTTTGGTGTGCGATAGTCAAGTAGGCCTAAATGCTGATCAATCATTAAGTTTTTTCTTACTGGATGTAGGTCTTTTAATTTTATAACATGATAAATATAAACAAATGTGTTTGTGTGATTTAAAAAATTTGCAAAATGTAAATAAACCTGTCCGAGAATTTTTTATTTTACTCCTTAAATGAAAGAACATTGTTAGAGCGTGGCCGCTCAGAAACTCCGAATGCATAAAATGATAATTCTGGTTTCCTATGCGAGCATCCAAGCTAAATAGGAATCGACCATTCACACGAAAATATGATTCACTATATACCGTATTCAAAACGTGGTGACATTCTGATTTCTGTGTTTTATTTCGAGCAGGTGTTTCCTATGCGAGCATCCAAGCTAAATAGGAATCGACCATTCACACGAAAATATGATTCACTATAGGCCTATGTTCAAAATGTGGTGACATTCTGATTTCTGTGTTTTATTTCGAGCAGGTGTTTCCTATGCGAGCATCCAAGCTAAATAGGAATCGACCATTCACACGAAAATATGATTCACTATATATTCAAAATGTGGTGACATTCTGATTTCTGTGTTTTATTTCGAGCAGGTGTTTCCATCATTAGCGCAAAACATTAGTAGTGTGTGATTGTCTATTTTTGCAGATCCTCTTATAGGCTAACATTAACAAACTTCTAATCTTGTTTGAAACTTTGAGTTCAAAATTTAAAAATGCAATTAAGTGACAATTAAATTGATAAATAACTAAAATGCTATTAGGAATATGTTCTAATTAAGGAAACAAATCCCTAATTACGAATAACCCTGTAGTAGTCTTTTTTATAATAGGCCTATAGTTCGATTTTGTTTGCTCATGCCATTAAAGTTAGTGGTCCGCAAGCTTCCAACAAAAATTATTGCCGGTCCGTGGCCTGCGGAAGTTTGAGAACCACTGCCGTAGAATACTTTTGGGGGTTATGTGAACGTTTGTTTGTGCTATAGCCTACTGTATGTAGGCCTATACATATAAATTGTAAACGATGATCAATAAAGTATTTTTGATTGAGTGATTGGTTGAACGTAGTGAGGGGCATATTATTTCATTTTACTTTGCTTACGAGCCCTAGAACATGGCCCAGATCATCGCGAACACCTTGAAAAAGTCTTGACTAATTGAAACACTCATAATAATACTTCAAGACTTGAGTTCCTGATTTTCAGCTACAATAGCCTGACATTTTATTCAGGTGTTCTTGAACAAAAATATTATTGAACGATATTTTGAATTATTAGCCTCTGAACACATGCATTTGTCTGTTCAAAAGCTATCGATAATTATAGGTTGCGCTGGAAATTTCAGGCCTTTCACATAGCCTACGTTTCAGTTTTTTAGGGGGCTAATTATGAAAATTATGGCCTTTGGGAGCTTAGTCCTAGCCCCCCCTAGCGCCGCTACTTGCTGGAAACATCGCGCTGTTTACCACTAGGTTATTTTGACTAGCCCTGGTCATTTCGATCCTCCATGTTTTTCACCCTCTAGTTTGCGAATCGTAGGCTAATCCTCTTTACGATCTCGTCCTCAGAACCGTGAAATTCCATATCCCATATAGAGCTTATTAGGCTATTATGGCTTGAGTTTGTTAGTAGGCTAGGCCTACACGTGTTTAGGCCTAAATAACATTCTTGGGATAGAAATCTCGAAACTTCTACAGCGCCCACAAAAGCGAAGTGAAAATAAATATAAAGTTCATAGAAGCTTTACTGGGAGCACTTCAGCGTGATATACTCATATTAAGTTTCAGAACTGTAGTCTGGAGCGCCTCTGAATTGTTAGAAAAGCGCTAAATAAATTTTTGGAATGAAAACTGAAAGTGCTCATACACATACACACATAACAATAAACAAACACATACAATGATACAAACCACCATGATACAAACCGTCGTTGATACAAACCATCGACGATACAAACACACACACACAATAGTCGCTATTAATAGACTGACGCTGGTGGTCATAAATCGTAACGAAAGTGACATATACGTCGTATATGCAGCAATATGTTTATCGATAACTAACGGTTAGTTTAATCCTAATTTTGCATCGTGCAAAACACCAGTTGCACGCGTGTTTTGATTGTGTTAACGTGCATTAAAATAATTATATCTGTTTATTCTGGGGGTGCTAATTAGACCCAAGTTAGATGTAACGCACGCGATCAAAGTTCGCAATGGAGGTCGTGTAGGCTACGTGCCATTCGTTTATTGTGGCTGCAACGCCATTCTCCTCCGTAAATTCTCGGAATTCCCGCAGCCTAAATAAAAGAATGCCTGCTTTTACATAGACGGTCTCGGTGTTCAAACATAGTGTGATCGCAGGCTGATCTTTGTGTTGTGATGAATGGTATGTGTTAAATATAAATATATTTCGACCCCCATGTTTTTTTTATTTCTCTTGTTTTTTTGTGCAAGTACATTAGTACAAGGATGTTTTTATTTAAAAAATAAAATCTTAAATATAAATATATTTCGACCCCTCTATGGTAGGCCTACCTCTGGACATAATATGACTGCTGCGGTCGTGCGTAAGCTGGTGCCCTACAGTACTTTGCTGTTTAGTTGCATGACATTGTGTTCGAATTTTATGGTCTTTATTCCCAAACTATGATTGAGTGTTACATTTCGCCTTGGTATTTGAACGCTGCAATTGTGTTTTGATCAACAGATGTAACATTGATATGGGATTTTTATAGATCAAGAGTTTTATCTGCAAGCATTTATATTTGTTTTATATTTTCATTAATGTAACTATTATGAAACTTGCTTCTAATATTTCTTCATTTTGAATACACTGCTGCGATGGTGATGTTTTAGGCTGAATCATGGACAAGCTGAAAGAAGCACTTGTTGACCTCATTGAACCTGATTTTGGATTGCTTGATGCACTACTTGCCAATGAATTGCTGTGCAACAGAAAATATGCCGAAGTCAGAAGCATGCCGACTGTCTATAAACGAAACGAGAAGCTGCTCAAATTTATACGTGCGCACACAATGGAGGACAAGTTTGACAGGTTCAATGAGGCATTGGAGCTCGCCTCTCAGCTTCACGTTGTAAATTTTATCCGGAAGAATGGCAGTTGGTGTTTTTTTCTTTGTTCATTCATTCATTCATTCAGTAACGAATTCATTCATTCATTCATTTAATTCAATAATGAATTTCTTTAGGAACATTTCATCAAGGGGACTACTCAGAGGTGCTCCCGACTCCAGCATGGCATAAAGTACAGTTTTGCGCTGAAAAAAGCTCCATGAAGCAGACCTAGCTCTGGTGGGAGCCCATTCACGGATAAAGCTCCATTCTGCACATTTTAAGTACAGTATATTCATTATTCATTATATGCATTTATATAGCGCCTCTTCAAGGGGGCTACTCAGAGGCGCTCCCAACCTCAGCGCGGCCAAATAAAACTGTTTTAAGATGAGAGAGGAAAGTCTGAGAAGGATTTTTACAAAGAGAGCGGAGGGTCAGAGGAAGACCATTCCAGGTTGAGGGTCCCACCACCGAGAAATACCGATTAGATTTTAATCACGTTATATCGATCAGCATAAACTTCCACGGACTTATGTTTACGATTTAAATTTGAAAAGATTTCAATACCTCTAATTTTATTTATTTCTTTTTAAACCAAAGTCATAAGAAAGGTAACTGTTGTACTGACATAGCCTCCCATCGAGCTTTACGCTCTTCGGCCAATGAGGAGCTGCTGGTCCCTCAAACCCACTCTGCTGCCAGACAGCATCGAGCCTTCTCGGTTGTTGGCCCGTCCACATGGAATGGGCTCCCGCTTGCACTATGCTTACTGCCTCGGAATAATTTGCCTGCTTACCAGTTGCTCAAGACCTATCTTTTTAGCTGTGGCTTGGCTGGGAGCACCTCTGAGTAGACTTCTTGAAGGGGCGCTATATAAGTTTTCAGAATGAATGAATGTAGATCAATGTCACTTATAATTAATTTTGGTCTACTAATAAAGTTGTGTTATTTGCCAATTAGAATACATTTGCATAACCAAGGTTTTTAAATTCAAAATGCAGTTTAAGGTGTGCCAAGGTCAAATAATTTTCCACTTCGGTTTTTTGGGTCATTTTTCCGTTTTTATTTTTAGAATAAAACGACTTTTTTGAGTTTTTTATTTCGTTTCGGTAATTTTTTACATCTTTGGCTGTTGATATCCATGTCAGCCCCTATTCACAGGAGTAAGCGCCGAAGGTGGCATGAACGGTTGCTTTTGGTGCCACCTCGTATTTACAACAATTTAATTGAACCGTACTCTCCCTAAACAAATTCCTGCGAACACCCATGGGTTTCTTTTAGTAGTTAAGCCTGTAAAAGTGCTGAGCTGCCAAATAAAAACAAGATTTGTTTCTAAGACATAAAATTATGGCATAATTATTACAAAAGATACTGCAATTAATGGACGACCCCTTATTTGCAGTGATCCATTGAGATTAACTGAAATTGTTGCAGTCAAAAGTGAAGACAATGACTTCTGTTGGCCATTGTCTCCCAAGGAGAGACAAATCATCAACCGGAACCGTTTTCACCTGGTGAACATGATCGAACCAGGTGATGGACTCCTCACTGGACTCTTTTCGTATGACGTCATCAATCAGCGCCAGAGCGAATTCATTCTCAGCTGTCCGCCACGTTCGGAGAAGGTCGAGGCACTGCTTGAGATCTTATTGAGACGCAGCGCTCGTGATCTGAGCGTGACTGTCAAATGCCTGCGGGAAGTCTTGCAGAACAATGTTGCAGATATTCTTTGTAGAGATGGTGGTAAGTTTTCTATCTTACAGATACCTCGTGTTTAGTTTTGTAATTGGTTTATACTAGTACACATTCGGTACTGAACCTGATGTGGTAGGGGTGATCATGATGATGATGATGATGATGACGACGACAACGACGATGACTATGATGGCAGTAGAGCAATCCATTTCTCACGATCATTTCCAATGATGTGCAGCCTGTAGCCATGAGAGGGAGAATTGGCGGCCCTGGATTATAGGCTGGAAGTATGATCTAATTGTATTGGTGTATTGGTGGCCATATGTGTTGCACATCCACTGATACAAAATATGGACTAAATATATGAGTTAATTTTTATAAACATTTTTATTTCGTTGCTTTAAAACTGAGTTTAGGTTAGGTTTCACGCTGCCAGCCTTTTGGTCAGGCTTAAAACAACTTCAGTTGTATTCATTTGGCACAGCATGTTTCATCTTTCCACTGTTTACTATGTACAGCCAAATGTTATCCAGAAAGAATTGGTCAGTTCGGTGCCAGTGGGCCCATACAACCCTTTTAGATTGATCCTTTGTATTGTGCACCAATCATTGAAAGTCATGGAGTTTGTTCTGATTGCTATTATTTACCTTTGTTTGATGTTCTGTTAATAAACATTATCAATTGTCAACTGACCCCAAATACCCTCTTCAATTGTCAGGTGCGTTTCTTTTGCAGTTATGATACCAATCCACATCAAGAATACAGAGCAGTTTGAGACTACGATCCTTACACAAGTGCGTGACATCTTATCCGGACGTTCTCCGGACGAGCGACTGAAGATGGTGGAGCTGCTGAGGTTGAGGGACGAAGACATCTACGTGGTCTTTGTTGAACGATCGGCCAGCATTGTTATGTATTTCTACTGCCTCAGCATTGCGGGCCTTGAGCGTCTGCACGAGCTGTGGAGGAGCGGTTGTCTTACGAAGCACGTTGAAACGACGTTCAGGCGGATGACGTCGCAGGATGTGGATATGAAACTGGAGCTGGAGTTCAATGTTGTGGAATATGAAAGGTTGAAGAAACAGCTGAGTGAGGATGAAGGTGAGTGGGATGCAATTTGGATGCCCAGCAGTGATGTAGTATGCAAGGGATTGTGTAGGCGCTCTTGTGTGAGTGAGCACGAGTGCGGTATGCTTATTTATCATGTATTTGTACAGATATTTATGTATGTTATATAGATGCATTTATAAGCGAATTTGAGTATGTGGGCGTGTGTGTGCGTGTATGCATAAAGAGTTATAAAGACACTTCTTAGAGAGTGAAAAAACTGGTTAATTTTGTTTCTGTAGGACTCCAGACGAACCACTGACTTTTTACTTACTTTTTTTTGTCTCCTTGCATGGTTGATTCTCTTTAGTTTCTGTTAGCCGCTTTGTTTCTTAACCCCTTTACCGGCCCTCCCGATTATAGTCGTCAATTTTATATACGATTATATGCCGGTCGGCCGGTAAAGGGATTAACAGTCTATCACTCAGTTTCTTTGTATATACCACCAGATATGATTTTGCTGTAAATTTATTCCATTGCAGTTGTACACAGGTTGAGAACTTAAAATTTTTTCATCATAAAATCGTTGTAATTAGGTATGTAACTGTGGCTGTAAACTTGTAGCACTTGAGAGATATCGAAGTTAGAGCTGTTTTGTTCATTATTTCAGTTGATTTGGAGACTGCTGGAGGTTTTGAGCCCGAAGTAGCCGGACACTTTGACGCGTCTTCTGGCTTTCAGGCAGATGAGAGACCGGCCAGTTTGGAAATGACGGAGGTAGAATTCCTGCACATGTTCTGGGACCTCGACAAGAGGGTTTCCGCGTGTGGAGAGGATCTGCACCAGTCTGTCGACGCTCACGTTCAGTCACTGAAAGACGAAGTGTCATCACTGAGAGAGAACTTTCTGGAACTGGTCCAAAGGAGGTCAGTGGAGCTGTCGAATCCATCGGAAGAACAGAAGGATGTGAGAAAAGATAGGTTTAGAGGACCAACCGTTGCAGACAGAAGCTTGAGTACAGGATGTGCCAGTAGGTCGGAAGTACAGAACCTCCATTCCAAGAGCGTTTGGAGTTCCGCAGAATTTGGACACGATGTTTATGATACTGAAAAGAAGCTCAGCTCGAGAAAGTATCAGCCTACTGAAACTGGAACTGAAGGTTAGAACTCATTGAATTCAGTTTTGTGTACATTATCACGTGTGATCTGATTTGATTACCAATGTTTTCTTAGAGACTATTAACCGTTTAAGGAGGATTGTGTACCACAATGTATTGGAAACCAGAGAGGGTACTTAGTTCATTGTTAAATGGTTAAGAGATTATTTATAGGAATGGATCTGTTACAGTCCTTACGCTTTAGGTGGCAATTACTTCTGATTCTCTTTCAGTGTATAAATCTTGACAATGGAATCGAATTGAAAGGTCCGGTAGATTTTATTCAGTTGAGATATGCATGTTGTCTTGACCTTTTCCACATGACCTGTTTAGGTTAGAGCTCTTTAACATATCTGCTGTGATGTTTTCGAAATGTAAGAGAGAGAATTAGTTTCCTGGTTGGACGTGCAGATAGAAATGTGTAAAGAGAAGAAGAAAGATGGAAAGATCAAAAGGGATTAACAGACAGCTGACAGACAAACAGACAGATGATGGACTTAAGGAATTAATAGTAAATAATAATAGTTTAATAAAATCCACCTCAATCTGCCATGTAGGGATCTTGAGCAAGTCCTTCAGTCGCAGTTACTCATGTACTTTTGCGTGAAACTCCAATTCAATGTCTGCACTGTAGTCGGGAGTGGTAATCTTGAAGGGTGCCATAACAGGCACTCGTACATACATACATACATACATACATACATACATACATACATACATACATACATACATACATACATACATACAAAAAAGTTGTATCTGATGAAAGTAAGGGCAAATTAGCTCTTTTTCGTCATTTCAGAAGTTCCGGACGTTTGCGAGTGTGTGAAGCTGGATGATCTGGATACGAAGAAACAGATCCCATTTGGCATCGCATACTTTCTGGAGAAATTCTACGTCATCTGCTTGGAATCGAACACCATCCTAACGTACAAGTCCAGCTCACCATTCACCCTCGAAGAGGAGGAGGTGACTGTTGAAGGGCTCCAAAGTCCGTACGACATTGCTGCCTCTCACTCGTCACTGTACGTCACAGACGCTTCAAACAACCGTATATGGAAGATCGATTCGAAACACAAAAGTTTTTGTTGGATGGAGGAAGTTGGAGCGCCACATACGATTTCAGTTACGCCCAACCAGGAAGTCTTGTTGATCTGTACCGGAAAGCCAGCGGCGATCAAGTTCCATGCGTCGGATGCGACCCTTCGTAGTTCCGTTTCTCTTCCGAGTCGGATCACGAAGCCCACTCATGCGGTGGCCACGGCTGAAGGTCACGTGATCGTGAGCCACGGTGGAGTCGGAAGCTGCGAGCAAGAGATCTGCGAGTTTTCCACGGATGGGAAGTTCGTTCGGGCTTTTCCGTCGAAACTCGCGTGGCCGTGTCACCTTGCGATCGACCACGTCAAAGGCCTGCTTTTTGTCGCCGACTTCTGGAGCAAGCGGATTCTGGTTCTGAATGCCAGGCTTCATCCCGTGGCTGAGATTACAAGAGAGCATGACTCTCCATGGAGGCTGTGCTATGCGTCTGATCTGCAGAAGTTGATGGTTGGAGCTAGTCACACTGTTGAAGTGTACGATGTCCTTGCCAAAGCCTGAGCGGATGGGTAGATTTTCTGTTTGCTGATATTCCAGAGGAAAGGAAACCAAAATGCAAATCTATAGGTAAAACTTTTATTGGAATATGTGGCAGGCAGATAAACTCTGAATAAAAGTACTAAAATTTGAATAAGACAATTTTCAAGTCAAATGTGAAAATGCAAAATGACATGAAATCAAAGTAGTTTTATCCCAGTGAAATAAGGAATGTGTTCAGCAACATTGGAGTGGCAGTAATGATTATGGTATAATATTTGATAATAATAATTTTATTAACTTTCGCCACGTCTCATCTTCCACACATCAGAGCCAGGCTCCCAGATTTACTGGCTGATGTGTTGATTGAAAGCCGTAATTGGTCCGTTATAAAGTACCTTACAAAAGTGCTTTGATAGCATGGCCTTGTGCAAGTTCATTTGTTCGGTGCCACCAACGTTCTTTTGCATGGTCTCTGGTCACTTGTCCACTTGTGAATTTTAAAGAACGGATGATATCAACTGCAGTTGTATTACTGCAGTTGTATTGTATTATATTGTATAAGTCATGTTTATCAGTCTCTCATTTCAGTCATGTTGTCTCAACTGTGGGTTATGCCCAGTGGCAGCGACGCAATGGGTCACAGCAGGTCATTTGACGTGCTGCCTATTTTACTCTTACTCTGCCTTATGACTTGCAAATTTTTTACATTTCTGATATCTGCTTTAAATTAATTTCTTTAACCTGCTGAATAACTCTCCGTGATGTGACCTGCTGAAATTATATTTCTGGTGTCGCCACTGGTTACACTGGTGAAAAGAGGATCAGTTCATGGGCAGGACGTGCCATGTCATTGACCCCAAGACTGAATGAGAATTAAATTGTCTGCATTTGTTTGAAAACCCATGCAGTATTTCAGATCTGGTGCTTTGATTTATGAGCAGAAATTTTGTGTTCAATTTTGTTTCGTATTGCATAAATTGTAATTAATATCGTCGCATTTTTCCCATGACGTTATCTTTTTCTAATGTAGATATGCATTTATGTTTGCTATGATGCATGTATATTGTATAGTTATATAGATTTAAAGATATGTACAGGGTGGGTCAGCATAAATGTCCCGACTTTGCACGCGTATAACTTCGCCAATTTTTAACATTTATTTATACTTAATGCATCAAATTAAAGGTATTTCACTCTAGTATTATCTCTAAAAAGGTCGAACTGATACTAGTCTCGGTTTTAATTATATGCCCGGAACAGCGCTAGCTACCATATTTTGCTGTCATTTGTGACGCAACCTGGCGCCGTTGACAGACGATGATCGCGTTTCGATCTTAATTTTACGAACTGATAAGGGATTTAATTCGTTTGAAATGATTAACGAATATTCTAACAGAGGATGGAATAAAAAAATACCTTGTATTATCTGCTACGGAAAATTGATAAAACAGAACTTTCTACTCGCAAACCATGGGAATCGGAGCGCACGGCGCTCAAATCCGCTAACATTGCTCGTGTGTCCGCGTACATTTGCAGTCAAGACAATGACCAGGGCAGGCCCTGCATGCAAATTTCAGCGCAGAACAGGCAGTCTTAGAAGCACTGAATAGTGTATTGGAAAAGATAATAGACCTAACGTTAAAGTAATTTGTCGACGAGAAGTCCCGCGAACTCTCCAGCTCTTACGCAAAGAAACGGCTGGCAGCGTGCATGCGTCTGAAGCAGCGCATGGCAGTGCACGGTTGTTGGCAAAATTGAAAGGACGTGGTTTTGCGATTAGAAGATATTCATGGTAGGGACTCTACAAACACCCAAAATGATCGTGTCTACGCGCGTTTTAGCAAAAAACGATAGAATTTCCCGAGGAAACGGCGTCATAATGCGTCAGTAATGACAAAAAATGGTAGCTAGGGCTGTTCCAAGTATATAATTAAAACCTAAACTAGTATCAGTTCGACTTTTTTAGAGTTAATACTAGAGTGAAATACCTTTAATTTGATGCATCAAGTATAAATAAATGTTAAAAATTGGCGAAGTTATACGCCTGCAAAGTCGGGACATTTATGCTGGCCCACCCTGTATATTGTATAGGCATATGTCTGTATGTTTGTATGTACAATTGTGCATATTGTGTTGTATGTTTTATATGAATGGATTTATGTATGTGGAAGTGGTTATGTCGTATGTAGGATAAAATAAGGAAATGGAACCACAATTGTACCGCTTATTATGTTGCGGTTGGCATGAATTCAGTAAAAATTATTGTTGTTGATGAAGTCTCTTTGATGTTTATTCAAGTGTTTTTGAAATGCATTTATTTCTTTTTGCGACAAGTACTAATGATCTGGTTGATATCAATAGTTACCGTAACTCAACATCTTCATTTATCGGGCAATGAGGCTCCTAATAGATGCTACCTGTTTATTTGGTTTCGTTGTTTGTTCTAAATATTTTAAATGCCGTTCTGTTTCATTCACTTCTTCCGGCAGACATTTCTTATTTCTGCCAGACAATTGTGTTGCTTATTAACAGTTTTGAATAACTTATAAATGGTTAATCAACAAAAGTGGTTGAATGATAGCTGAGTGGATAGTGTGCTCGACTGTTAGTTGGGATGTCAGAGGTTCAGACCCCCGGCCACTGTGTCTCTCTCGACTATGTGTTCACTGATTACCGGTATACCCCAATTTGGTGGACGATTAATTACTCAAGGTAGAGGACTGGTCACGTATTGTCGTGTGTTGAAGCAGGGAAAATAGGTTTCTAGTGTTTTCATACTCATGACTGTCTCTCTCTCAGTTTAGTTTGAAGGGTTCTTTTTACTCAGAGATTTTACATCAAAGTAGGGTCAAATTGCAGTGCAGGACTGGTTTATATTTCCTTTTGGAGTGGTTGGGAAGTTTCCGAAAGTCCAATTTTTATCCCTCAATCCCCCATTGAGTTTCAGAGTTTTATTGAAGATTCGCTTTAATTGCCATTAATATTTTTTCAATTTTAGTATTTTTATTACTGCTGTTATTATTATTATTACAATTTTGTATTGTTGAGTTCAAGAGTTTTAATTGAAGTTTCACTTTAATCGTTATTAATATTTTGCTAGTTTTATTATTTTTATTACTTCTGTTATTATTATTATTATTTTTTTTTATATTTTATTTTATTTTTTTATTTTATTATTTTAATTTTAATTTTATTTTATTACAAGTCACAAATAATCTATTCTCCATGTAAATCCCTCTCTCAGGTGACACACAGACCAACACGCAAATTATTAATATTGTTATTATTACTATTATTATTATTATAATTATTATTATTATTATTATTATTATAATTTTTTATAATTTTTATTGTTATTATTTATCCAACATGGATGAACTCTTGTAAAATTTCTGCTGATTTTATTTTCTGTTAATTTCATTATTGTAATACTTTTAAGTATGGAATGAAAATAAAAATTCAAAATATGAAAAGAAATATGAAATGCAAAATAATAGTGAATATTAATTAGTAATAATTATACCCTGCTGGTGGATTGTGAAAAATGTTAAATTTTTGTCCTCAGCGCTTGTAAGTAAATTATTGTAGGCCTTTCATTCTTTGCAGGCTGTTGGGTCAGGCATGTGCATAGAAAACTCATTATGTAAGACATCTTTGGGAGCCATATCAAGAACACTATGCAATGGGTCCTGTTATGTTACTGTGGTACCGGTGACATGTGTGTAGCTAGACTGGGCTCGAATTATGTTTGCAAGTGTCAGTGATATTGCTTACGTTTGTGTTGTTTTAATAGGCTGAGTACATAGTTATTTTTGCTTCCGTTCCACTTGTTTCAATATCTACGTTACATGACTATGCTTTGGTGCTATTGTATTATTGTTTCTAAGATAAATAGCTTACCACAATAATCGTTAAGTGTGGCTTCCGACCCTTGTGGATAAGGCTTTTTGTGTCACATGAAACTTTGTCGTTTACTTTGTAGGCAATGTCAATGTGTCTGGATCATTAAATGATTGATTGATTGATTGATTGATTATAGTGACAACGCGAAGCCTAAACCATGTCTGTGAACTTACATATTTTATCATAATTTGTTTTATGTTGAACTGTTTTACAATGAGGCTCGGGGTAGAGGACATATATTATACAGATACATATATTATGTAAACATTCAATGTATGTTTCATGATGGTTTGTGAGTGTGTGTTGATCTTCAAAACTCATAGCTTTTTTTCTAACCCCACAGCTAAGTAACTGAAAGGATGTTTTGGAGCAAGGAAACTGAAATATATACAGAGTATTAACAAGATTGGATTTTTATCTGTGTTTGCGCATTTTGGTAAACTATAATTTCATATAACTACCCCATCATCTCGTCTGGCAACATACCCACTGTGTGAGAGAAGAGTATATAATATGTATTTATTATATATATATATAATTATATATATACTGTTTTGTGCAACTAATATGTGTATATATATATTATGTACACACTTGTTTATGCAATTTTTTGGTGTTCATGTGGGTTTAGTTAAACATAATTTTCATGACAATGGCTATGTAATGTATAGTTTGTATTGTTTTACTCGAGTAATGAATTGTTCTTGCAATCAGTGTTATTGATCTGAGCAAACCCAGTGCATTATTTTGGCGAGTGTGTGATTTGTGGTTGGAAGCAGCAGTGGCGTACAGAGAACTACAAGGCTATGCGTATGTTGATGACCTTGTTCCAGCAGGGCTTTTTTTAGCATGCAGTTGTACACAAAATGGGCAGTTGTAGAAGCACTTATGTATAGTTAAGACCAGCAAAAAAGGTCATTGTCCTCCGATTGGAATTAATTTACCATGGATTAATTTATGGGAATGGAAAGAAGGAGTTGTGCAGTTCTAAAATTCCTTAAAGACAGCTCTGTGTTCCAGGATCATAATTATTGCTTGTAAAAGGGCTTAAATTGATGACACGGGGCCATTTCATCATGAAATTTGAAGATACCTAATTTGTTGCTTGTATATTTTGGCAGTACCATTGAAGATATATCCTGTTTGTAAGTTTCCTCATGATGGTTTGCCACTGATAATGATCTAGACATTGTTTTACAAGTGCAATTGTAGCATCTTCGCAGAATTGTATGATGGATTGTTCAACCAATGCAAAAGAAGCTTCTGCTTTCATCAAACAAATTGCACTTCATTATCAACAGTAGGCCTATTACTTTTATTGGTGGTGTTTTTATCGACTGGATTTTTTCCACTGAATTTTTACTACATCTCTCGTGTTCTTTTTAAGACTGTTTGCAGTGTTAACCAGAAATCTATCTTTCGCATGCTTCCAGCCTGAATTCTGCGGACACTCGTTACTTTAGTCCATTTGCTTCTCTAAAATACTTTTTTTGTTTTTTGTTTCATGTAATAAGTTGCGGTATGTCAACTTAGTTTTTCTTGAATAAACGAAGTATATATATACTACAAGTTCATCCCAGGTTAGACTACCTAATTATTTAAGGTTAATGATGCCTGTGTTGGAATTTTATGAGTAAATTCATTTTCTAGTTAGACTTTTGCTATTTGAAAGTTTATCTTTGAATGAGATATTTCTTTGTAAGTTCATTTTCGAGTGAGAATTAAGTTAATTTGCTATTTAGACTTTTATTTCTGCTCGCCGGTATTTTTGAGAATGATATTTGTTGTTCCGAGTTATTGTGTTCAATAATTAAATCTCTGTTCTTGCACGTTGTCTATTGTTGTTTCTTGCAAAGGTCGTTTGGGGCGATTACCTTAAATTGACTGTTAGCCAAATTTACCGATGACTGATTGATTTGTTGGTTGAAATACCGTAGACCTAGCTATTAGTCATATTGATTTTCTGAGGGAAGGAATGCGTGCTTTAGTAATTAATTTAAACATAATGTATGGAAAGCCAATAATGAAGTCTCGTGTTGACGAAAACAACAGCTACTCCATCATACTCTGCTCCAAAATCAATTCCAGAGAACTAATGTAGGACCCTATTCACACAAACAGTTGATAGGATTAGACCGCAGGATGGATATAATTATCAGACCATAGTCCAGTGATGTAGTCGAATCCACCAGAAGCCGTTTCAGAATAACACCCTTCCATCTCTCCATATAGTTTTGAACACCCGAGGGATCATAAATAGCCTACTTCTTCTTGTCCAAAGGTTTAATGTCATCATGTGGTAACGTAGACCGTCGACGACTTTGTTGATTTTATTCTGTTGTCTTTAATTTTCCGGTCTGTTTTGTGTTTACTCTTGTTCTTATCCTTGTTTTTCCCCGCTGGTTCTGTGGTTCTCTTGTATATTTGTCGCTAAAACAGCTCTCTCCAGAGCCACCCTCCTTTTTTTCTTTTTTTTCTTTTTTTCCTTTTTTTCTTTTTTTTTCCTTTTTTTCCTCCGCCATTTCAGATTTTTTTGGCATTATTTAATTCCTCTTTTTTGTCCTCTTTCGGATCTTTTTTGGCCTTCGTTGGCTCTTTTTGGGTTTTCCTTTTTTTTTCCATTTAGGTTTGTTGACAAGCATTAACAATCATCATTGATATTATATACACTATACATTTCACAACATTTTACAAATATTTAATTTTGTTACCAGTCAATATGCAGTGCCTTGTACGCATCCAACATCGAGTACATATTTCAGAATAACACTCTAATTTATACATCGTTGCCATATAAATTAGAGTGTTATTCTGAAATATAGCCTACGTTGAGTAACAAATTTATTAATAAAACGCCTATATAGCTTAATTTTTAAATGTAAAATAATCTTAGGCTAGCGATATAAATTATTTCTTCTCATTCACAACTTTGTGAATTTTAGTTGATATTAGCCATCAGTCCAGCTGCGCAGGTCTGTTACTCTGTCCAGCTGTAGACGTCAATTCCTTTTCGGTGTCCTACGAGCAGTTGTCCCGTGCTTCGTACGTAGCAGAGCCTTGACGGCTGATTCAAGTCATCCTGGTCCTTCGTCAAAAGAACCTGGTCGAGGCAGAGCTGCGAGTCTAGAAGGAGGACTCGGTGGTTGAGACTGTCCGCCACCATCACCCTCCCATCTCCATCAAGGGCCAGATGACACGGTCGGTTCAGGACGTGAGGGGCCCCGTCCCCTGCCGGGTACTTCCGTACTATGGTCAGCCCGTCCCGGCCGAGCTCAAAGACGCGCTGGAGACGGACGCTTGCCCAGCCGTGGCAGATGAAGAAGCTGCCTCTTGCGGTTTCGACGGCATGGTGCGGGGTATCCAAGTCCCCTGGGAGACTCATCCTACGAAGGAGGGACGCATCAGGGGCGAAGACTTCGAGAACGTTCGGTCGGCCTTCGGTGAGGATGGCCACGCGGCCTTTGGGGGACACGGACAGGGTGAACGGTTCCCCGAGGCCGGACATCCAGCGGGAGGTCTTCGTGTTGTCGGACACGCTTACCTTCCAGATGCTGTGGTTGGCGTGGTCGGTGACGTAGAGGCAGGAAGAGCGTTCGCAGGCCGCGATGTCTCTGGACGATTTCATGGGTGGAACGAGCAGGTCTTTGAGCCTCGAGTAGGGGTGCTGGGCCTCGAAGACGATGATGGGGTTAAATTGCCAGCAGATGGCGTACCATCGATTGTTGAGAGCTGCCACGCCGTAGACACGACGGTCATTGGTCGTCAGACGAACCACTCGTCGACAGGCGCGACTCGTCACTGAAACGGTATAGAACGGTTGAGATACCCGGTAACGGATAAGTGACAGAGGCGAAAGTAAAGGTGAAACTAGTAGACCTAGTATTTAAAAACTGGATATCAAACAGATCGCATGAAAAATAAATATACTTCTAACAATGTTCTCATGAGAAAGATGTTTGCTGCTTTCTACATAAAACTCTTAGGCCTACTATAAAGTTTTTCCATCATCTTTGATTGGGAGTTTGAAATTATGCGGCCTAGTGCGAAAACCATTCTGGGATGGTTAGAACTGACTAACATCTGGAGGTAAAAGTGCTCTGGAAGACAATGGCACTTTTTCTATATTTAGGCTATTATTTGTATTAGGCTATCGATCATCGTTATTTTCATCGTCATCGTAATCAGAGGCGTAGCCAGGAATTTATGATGGGGGGTTGGGTGTTTCATGACCTGGCCGGATGCCCTTCCTGACACCAACCCAACAGTAGGCTATTACAGTAAATTGAAAGGGAATAAAGTAACAAAGGGAATAAAGTATGAAAAACAATTGTTACTACAAGCAATTGAATTGTTTTGTTTTTCCTATTTAAGTGGATAAAATAACCCCTAAAAGACTGTTTTCTTAGGCCAATGGGGGTATTAACCCCCGAAACCTCCCTTGTCTACGCCACTGATCATAATCAATATCGTCGTTATCGTCATCATCATCATGAACAAAGCATTATTATTTTGCAGTGAAAAAATAATTATGAATTATAAACAGAAACCGGGGGTCATGCATGGGTAGACCTGCGTTATAAGCCTAGCTTTCTAAAATGGCCCTTGCTGTAGGCCTAATCATAATGTATGCCTGCAGTTGGAGTTGTCAATTTATTACTGTTGAGAAATCACATCTGCAATAAAATAAAAGACTGCTTCCATAATAGGCTATATAATTATACACCACGACCATAATTAGGACCCTGGTTCTAATCTAGGCTTTATATAAGCTCATCGACTTGTGGTTATACCTGCTATTGAACACGCGTGACCAATCACTGACCTTCAGTTCTTCCGACGAAGTTGGTAAGGTCATCCTTTATGAGCTCCTCAAGGTCGTTCACCTTGAAAGCGATCTGAACTGGGAAGTATTGTCTGGTGACGTAGGACTTGTCCAGCTCGTCAATCTTCACCTGGACATCCTTGACCTCTCTGAGGAGGTCCACTCCTCCTATGGATATTCTCGACCGCTCTTTGATGCTTTTGATGCGCGACTGGACGATTCCAATGCTGGAGATGAGACGCTGAAGTTCATCCGTCTCAGCATCGATCTCCTTAATCTTCTTCGCCTTGATCTGACCCAACTCCTCGACGAGACTCTGCGCGTGCTTCTCCACAATCGCCTTCACATCAGCGCTTCTCCTCGCCACCGAGTTCTCCGAGTTCCTCACCTGCCTGGCCACGACGGCCTTCTCGCCCTGCAGGCGGTTCATCCTGTCCCGGGTCTCCAGTATCTGTGCCGACAGGCGTTCGATTTCTCCCTGCAGCTGGCGACGAATGTCCTTGGCGACGTTACCAACGTTGGAGCAGCGGTGCGATCGGTGACTCTCGGCGAAGCACATCATGCAGATGCTCATCCGACAGTCGAGACAGTACATCCGGATCTTCCTCGTTGGATGTAGGACGCAGCTGACCCCCGCTTTCAACCTCAGCAGCTCGTCGACCTCCTTTCGCCTCGCGCTGCCCAGAGCGGCGACCTTGTGAGCCCTGCCCTTGCCGTCGGCGCTGTGTCGACCGGCGCAGTCGGTGCACAGGTTGACGGAGCACTCGGAGCAGTGCACCTTGGCGTCTGCGATGCTTGACCGGCGCTGTTTCAGGCAGTGGTCGCAGAGGGTGGTGCTCGGGGTGCGCTCCGTCAGGGTGGCTCGTGGTGTTCCGCTGATTTCGACGAGGTTCTTCATGAAGAAGTTGCTCGGTAGGCGGGCCATGCCCTTCGACGGAATGTTGAACTCCTTGCGGCAGACTGGACAGGCCATCTCGTCGCCGGGTCCTTTGCCCTGACCCAGCTGCTGGAGACAGCGCAGGCAGAAGGTGTGGGCGCATGGCAGGAGCTTCGGATTGGAGTAGATCTCGGTACAGATGCAGCACTCCGTTATCTCTCTCAGCTGTTCCATCACATTCGGTGTATCCGCCATGAGATTAGCTGATGGGTAAAAATAGATGCCAACTAACAGATGGCAGAAGGCATGACAGGAGTCAACAGGGAGATTAAAACGTCTAAACGAGCATCTTGCAATGACAGAGATAACATAAAGGTTGCATAGACCATAAAACACACTATAGATAGACGCCCGATCACAGGTAGCAGAAAACGCATTAAGGAAACACAGCCAATAAATAGTTGGCATGAGAAATGCTTTAATTTTTAATATGCCATCAAATTTGCATTTGAACTTGGCACACCCTGCCTGCCTGCTTGCCTTAATTGCCAGGCGTGGTTTCTAGATTGCTCCCGCAAGTTAACTTATTATATTGATTAATTTTTGAGCTCCGAAGTAAAGCGAAGTTTCCATGAATGAATGAATGAATGAATGAATGAATGAATGAATGAATGAATGAATGAATGAATGAATGAATGAATGAATGAATGAATGAATGAATGAATAATGAATGAATGAATGAATGAATGAATGAATGAATGAATGAATGAACGAACGAATGAATCAGAATGAATGACATTGGAATATGACTTGATCTCTACACCGACACTTGAACCATAGACGTTGTAACGATTGCTTTTCAACTTCTCAGAAAGAAATCAGAGTAGTATATAGCCTAGACCTAGCCTACTTGTAAATTATGTAGGCTACGTCTACATCAGCAATGGCAATATTTAAAGGTAATCAGATACAGCAGACCACTTCTAAGCGTCTACTTATCAAAAAATTATAACAGTTACCGTATTAATCTTTTACCTGGTGTCGTAAAGTACAGGTAATCGCAGACATCCTGCACAGTGGCATTGAAACGAGCGTGTAGTCCTAATAGTCTGCCAATTCGAAATCTGTCACGTCAGGATCGCACTACAAGACTACAGTGGATGAACCATCCCAACACCCACACAATTATTATTTCCCCTCGCTTTTTCAATTTATTACGACTCCTAAGTGTCAGGCGGCAAGCAGGTAGTAATTGGGACCTAATAGAACTTCACATCTATGCGTCTATAAACGTAGCCAGCAGCTTCAGCTTTCAACATTCTTAGTAGCCTACAGAATGCAATCCACCGTCATCGTATGTACGGTATCCAAAATGTTGTGGAACTGTAAGACCCACCTACACGCACTGGTTAGTTGAAGCTGGACGCAATCGCTTATTAGTCCTAGTTGTGCATAAAATGTGAGGCGCTTCATGTTTACAGGAAGCACTGGCAGAAACCCAAATTCCACGCGTGAGAATATTGACAAATTATTGGTCTACCGGTACAGATTTCGCGGGAGGACATGTGGGCAGTGTCTAAAGACGATGTATTACTTGCTTCTGATTAATAATAATTGCGTGAAATGACCGGCAGAGATCTCCGGTTGAAATCAATCTGTTTCAGGTTTCGGAAACTGATTAGTCCGTCACGCTCGCCCTCAACAGTGCGTTGCTATGGACGACAGACCGTACGTGGTGGAGGGAGGGAGGGAGGGCGGGAAGATATTGAGTGGAGTTCTTGATGTCCTAGTTTGTATGCTGTATCTGCACTTATGCGTTCGCGTGCAACTCTAGAATGAATCATAGTTAAAGAAATCGTGGGAAAATTATTTGAATTTGCTATAGTGTGGTATTTAGTGTAGAAATCGTAGCTACTTGACTACCTAATTGAGTAGGCTATGCTTTAATTATTTGGAAACTTCGCTGGCAACATATTTCACATATTTCATAAGTCTCCAGGTTATAATAGGCTATGCACGTATAACAGAAATCGTAAAACACTGAAATCGCGCATAAAACCGCCAGAGACCTAAGTCCCCGTGTCTCCATCTGAATCCGTCACTTGGTCACACCGACCTCATGCCGTTCTTGAACCGATCCGCAAGACGACACAGCAACAGCCCTATACACGCAAGTCGTCGCTTGGCCCTAGCTACCGTTTGATCAACGTCTTATCAATCGAGGTTTAGGTTCAATTAATGATGAGGTTAATTATACAGGACTTGCTAATTTGATGAATTTGGCCGTCGGACAAAATCAATGACTCTACTAAGCAGCGACGTCAATAGACCAGTCAGTACACGATAGCTGGACCAATATTGGCCAACTTTGGAACAATAATAAATATGGCCAAATGTGCCCGAGTAGCCTACGCTAGACCATAGCCTACTGGAGGTGGGAATAGTTCCACTGAAAAGGTGCTAGAGAAATTTATGAATGGCTGCGAAACCAATTCCGCCATAGGCTAAACAAGTTTCTAATTAACAACATTGCAGTCCTTTGTCTCTGACTCTACTACTTCTAATACCACTAGGCCTACTGCTGCTAATAATAATAACGACAATTTATATGGCGCCGTAACACGGCCATACCGCTACAAGGGCGCCTCACAAACGGCCAACTGCGCGAAGTTAGCCTTAGCGAACAGATAGCTTAGGCCTACGTTTTAAGCTTTGATTTAAAAGAGTCCACTGAGGCGGCCAATCTAATGTCCGGTGGAAGACTGTTCCAGCATCTGGGACCAGCAACCGAGAATGCGCGGTCGCCGAAACGTGTCCTCATTCTCTGTACACGAAGGTCGGTCTTCCCAAGCGACCTGAGTGGCAGCCTACAAACATGTGTATCGAAAAATTGGAACTCGTTTGCGAAATTCCGTGCCACCAGCCAGATCAGTCATTGGCCCGAAAGCTATCTTAAGGCTTAATCTACAGTTAAAAATGTCAGGAACAAATTGAAATTTAAAAAATCTGGGTAGGTCTACGACTAGGCCTATAATAGACTAGGCTACATGATTTATGTGGTTCTAAGTGCGCGTAATGCCAGACCCATTATAATAGCTAGCCTAAATGTCAGTGCCATAGGTCTAATATTATATTTTAAAAGGCATGAACAAAGTTTGTATAATATAGAAAACGTTATGATCTATGCCTTGTTAAATATAAGACCATGCAGGGCCTATTATCCTAATATTGTCATATTACGAAGATTAGGCCTAAGCTTAGGCTACATCCGTCGGTCACTTGATGCCGTTGGTAATAAGTCATCGAGTGTGAGAATTGTAGGAAAATAACTGAGAGGTGGTTGGACTATGATCCACTTGGAATTGGGATGGGAAAGCAGACTTCACCATTGGGTTCTAAGAAACAATGGAATTGTGCTCCCAACCCCGGCAATTCTTACCATGAAGTCACCATTGGCATGAGAACGTTATCACGTTCATTTCTAAGAAGAGATTGGTTAGGCTGAGTGTATACAGGCCTGAGTTTTACTAAATTTGAATCTTGGTTCACGAAAATGAATTGCAGTCGAGATGCAAAACTGATTGCGTCGATTGACATTATTAATAAAACTGATTCCCATGATTATCTGATTGGCCTCATCATCAAGAATTCGTAGAAGAGCGAGTCTGAAGTGATGCAATACACATGACTATCACGAACGACATCTTGCACACAGCTTATAATTTGGAGATTACTAGACATATTTTGTGAGTCGACTCTGACTCAAGCACTTATGTTTTGTTTGAACTCTACTGAGAAGGAGACTATCTATAGATAAGCTGTGCACTTGTATGATGAACAGTGGCGTAGACGCCGTAGACAAGGGGAGTTTCTGGGGCTAAACCCCCAGTGGCTTAGAAAATTTTTTAAAGGTTATTTATCCACTTAGATAAGAAAAAACAGAACAATTGTTTGTAGTAACAATTGTTTTTCTTAATTTATTCTCTTTGTTACTGTATTCCCTTTTTATTTACTGTAATACTGTTGGGTTGGTGTCAGAAAGGGCATCCGTCCAGGCCATAAAAACCCAACCCCCATAATAAATTCCTGGCTACGCCATTGATGATGAAATTAACTTTTCAAACTATTAGGCTACGCAAGCACTTCATGAGAATTATGTAGGACTTTGTATTCGTATTCATATTTAGCCTACTTGACTGCCTAACCAGGTCAAAGAGCGAATCCGAAATGGACAAATAATCTGCTGTTTGAATGATTGAACATCATTCGTGAGTCGTGGGTCAAGCCGGTTGGCTGATGTACTTTAACGCTACACAAGACGGAATAGCCAGGTAGGATCTTTAAAACTTGTAGAAATACAAATAAACAGACATTGCTTGCAGACGCTCGATACTTATATGCGAGTAGCCTAGATTTGTATTTTGTATTGTATTGTATAAAAACATTTATAAAGCGCCTCTACTAGGGTGAACCGTTCAGATATTGTATTAATATATTGTATATTCCTAGGCTACATGTATTTAGTTGCATAGGGCGCTTGCTTGTGTAGCTGCATATTCCTGCATTAAGTCAACACAGTCCTATAGGCCTACTTTTCGCGATGTTCGTGAGCCACACATGTCTTTTTTATTGTAAACTCAAGTG